>CAEGAG010019813.1:0-57626 GCA_903067065.1 Brachyrhaphis terrabensis | reverse complement strand
GTTGGAGGATTTCTCTTTAGTCTTTGGCTAAAAACTGCTGCCAGCGCTAGGCTAGCACGGTAGCTTTGGTTGCATTTTCCCAGAATGCCCTGCACTGTAGTCCACTTCCTGCTTTTGGAGCGGTCTCCGTTCTACTTGGCGTTCACATATTCAGACCGAGCCAGGGTTCACTTCAACCAAACCCAGACCGAGGTTTAGAGGACCAGAGTTTGGTTTTTTGGTCGATTACATGGAAACCAGTGAAAATATCATTGAGACTTTGGATATAATTTACCATATTAGAGACAGAAAAATGATGTACAGATTTGGTCAGTATTCTTTTGGTTTATTTATTTAATATTTCAGCTTGTAGTGTGTGTGTTTGGTCTGCAGTCATCTAATGATGGTTGTGTTAACATTGTATTCACATTACAACAGGTAGTGCAGTTCTAATTTCCTTTATCTCTGAGTTATTCTGGCTTTGTTTCCAATAACAGGACGAAACAGTTTTAGCCATCTGTCTGTTAGACTGGCTTTGTAAAGTAAGAGGCTGCAAAATCAGCCGGCTTGAGACGAGGCGACGCTGGGACAAAAGGAGGACAGGAGAATGAAGGCGGTGGATGCCAAGAGCCAAAAAGCCTCTCATGTAAAAATAAACAGCATGTTACCAGCTTCCATCTCTCCAGTTATCAGCATCGTCTCCTCTCTGCAGGACTCCTGGTCAATGGCTCCCATTCTCATCTGAAGCTCTTTATTTCTGTCGTTTTATCCAACCGTTTGCTGAAGGTCACAGAGGTTCTGATGCCTTTCTCCAGCAGTGAATCAAGACTCAGAGTGAACCCTGGACACGCCATCAACCCGGCTGCCATTTTAGCTCACTGGTGAAAGATGGAGCCATGAGCCATCCAGCTATAATATGCAGTGGAGGGCACTGCTAACTAAAACCCTAAAGCCCTAAAAATTAACATTAGTTATGCCAATACTAAAGAGCTACATGAGATTAGCAGAAACTAAAGTAAGTAAGTAAGTAAGTAAGTAAACTTTATTTCTATAGCGCTTTTCACAGACCAGGGTCACAAAGTGCTGCACAAAGTGTATAAAATAAAATAAATTAAAAACAACATACAAAACCAATAAAACACAGTATTGAGCTAAAAAGCAAGTTTAAAAAAGTGGGTCTTAAGTTGTTTCCTAAAACCTGGTTAGCAGACCAGATGGATCCAAAATCATTTAGAAAAATGATTACAATCCTTTACGATAAAAGCATCTTTTTTTCTCTTATGTATGCAAATTGTAATAAGAGTAAATTGTAATAATTTGTCTCTGTTCGCCACACTCTTCGCCTTTTGTCATGTTCCATTTATGCTGGAAATCAGAATGAATGGCGAAACACAGATATTCCCAATGTTTCAATACAACGTTGATGAACAAGTGGTAGTTAAATAGGGCTAATTATTATTAGCAAACAAGCCATTTTTTTAATAAAACACATGTGTGCGACTAATTTATTACATAGAAATGGTCAGAGGTGCAATTAAATGATTTAGTACAGCAGGTGAGCAGCTAAAGCATTATCAATTTTGGATTAAAACCAGGGTTTGCAAAGAAACAGAATTTTCTGAATATAATGTTTTAATTAAAAACTTGGAACATTGGTGCTGTGATGGCACAGGGGCAAAGGATGACCCAGGTTTTGAGTCCTTAGTCCTCGTGGCGGTGGTCGCAGGTTCGATTCCCGGCCTGGCGACATTTGCTGCATGTCTTCCCCCTCTTCCTGTTTCCTGTCGAACTACTTTCAAATAAAAGCCACTAGAGCCAACAAAACCTTTAAAAAATTAGAACATCGGTAAATTCATAAAGAATGAAAGAAGTGACAAGAAATACCTGCTCTATTACAAAATAATGTTTTAGCTTCCAAGCAGAATCTTGTGTTTTTTTTTGTTTTGTTTTTTCTTCTATAACAGAAATCTAATCAACAAATGCACCAACACAGACAGAAACTAATGCTTACATGAAATCCATTTTTAGGGAAGTTAAGAGTTTCCAATAAAACGTGCATGTCTCGTGCATGTCTCGGATTTTTTTAAAAAGTACCTGGAGTAAAATATGAAGAACCGTTGTGTTTATGTCATTTAACTGATTTCCATTCTTTAGACTTTATCCTGTTTTTATCTGTGGATCATTCTTAGTCACTGAAGGTTTGAAAACTTTTTACAACGACTTCTAACCACATGGTTTACTGTCAGAAAAAAAAAAGAAAGTGATTGCGCGTTGTGGGCAACAATACAGTGGATTTAAGAAATAAAAAATGTTCCAATTTAATGTTGATTGTTGTATGAAAGGTTGCTTCGACGTATTTGTTTCAGTGTTTTTTCATTTCCTAATCTGTGACTGTATGCAATCATACTAAGCAGAGCATCTGCTGTTTCCTGAACAATTATGTTAACGAGGGTAAGGCTGTTTATTGCAGTGCGGCCCGAGAAGGCTAGGATTTATAGTGGCTTGTTAAAGTATTACAATTAAATACAGATCATTTATTTAGCACCAATTCGCAACAAATGTCATTGCGAGATGCTTTACAAGGCACACAGGTCCAGTTTATATCCAGTCATGTTGAGGGCAAACTCCTCCTCGACTTTTTCCGCATTACAGCCACACACCGATATTTAGTACTGGGCTTTAATGTTACAGAATAACACAATATGATTTTCATTTAACATTTTTGTCACAAATAGACATTTGGTATTCATATTTAGAAGCACATTTTTCTGAAACTGCAACTGCAAGTCCTTTAGGGTGTTTTGTAAGACGAAGATTTTTGTCAATTTGTCTTTGTAAAAAGAGCTCCAACTCAGTCAAATTGGATAGAACGTCAAATTTTAACTCTTACTACAGATTCTCAATTGACCCTATGTGTGTCCTTTGACTGAGCCAGTCTAACAGCACATTGATTGACCTAAACCAATCAAATTTACCTCTCCATGTATATTGAGGGTTGTTTTCCCGATGAAAGGTGAACCAGTTTCACATCGTTTGCATCCTCTAAGAGGTTTTATTCAAGGACCGCTCTGTATTTAGCTCCACCCACCTTCACATCAACTCTAACCAGCTGCCTTAAGAAGAAAAGCGCCCCCTAACAACCAGGTGGCTCCATTACATGTTTATGCAATGCTTCGCGATGGTGCACCATGTAAAGTCCTGTTTTTTGGGGGTGTGTGGGGTGAGTTGTATATCCATAAAGATTTTGGTTTATGGATGTAACATGAATAAAATAGATTTTTTTTCTAGGCTGTGTGTTGTTACAAGTGGTCTGGTCTCCATCTTCTACCTACATGAACTCCAAGTACTCAGGGTCTTATCTTGACACAGTTTGACAGTTTTCTCTCTTGCACCCTCCGAGACTTATTAGCTAATTGCGTTCCATTGATTAGCGACCCTCCCCCCAAAAGAGCAATAACAAAAAACAATCCATTAAGTTTAAAAGTTTAATTTCTTTTACACATCTAAGGTTTTTCCCTGGGTGACAGAGTTTTACTTGTGCTAAACTTTATTTAGCATGCACAGCTGCTAACCTTGCTCCCGTCCCCACGGCCATCTGTCCAGATCGATGCACTGCCTCACACATTCCTTTGTTTCTGCGTATTCTCTTGTCCTCTTGTCCAAAATTAGGAGGCAGCGAGGTGGAGGCTTCTGTCAAACTGAGCCAAACTAATGAGCTTGCTCACTGATCTGTTGTCTGCGTGCCGGGGTGCGTGTGCGTGTGTGCGCGTGTCTGTGTGTGCCGCTGTCAGATGGGACCGCACTGTTACACCGCCTTGGGTGCGAAAACTGCAGAACTCAGTTTGAAGCGTCAGAGATGCCAGAAATTGTATAAAAGTTCACTGGGAACATAATCTCAGAAGATAGATAAGAAGGGAGCCGGAGCAACTTTGCTTCCTGTGTGTGTGTGTGTGTGTGTGTGGGTGTGCTGGCAGCAGTGATGCAACGCCGCAACACATCATCGCTTCCAGCAAACGCGGCCCGATCGCCGGTTTATATTAATTGTTCTTGTCACGGGAGAGCTGCAGCCTGGGTTTCCTTTGGCTCTCAGTCGCCCGGCTAAAACCGCAAATCTGTAAAGCGCCGTCATCCTGCCGCTCAGGAAAAAGGTGCGGCGTCCAGATCCAGGATCCCCGTCTTTGGGGCGGCTGGATTACAATTACGACACCTTGATTGACTTGAGTTTTCGGCGTTGGACTGAGGATTGACAGCCCGTATGCAAATTTGATTGCATAATATAAATATGCAGCTTGCAAGCTGTTATTGGTTGAACGCGTCAGTTTTAATTATTTTCCCGTATGTCACTCTTGTTGGTATAAAACACAGCCGAGCCGTAGAAACCGGAGGAAGTGATTACTCCAGACAAAGCCTGCATTCTTGATTTAGCATGTGCAATACTTCATTACCTTGCTAAGCCCAACTTTTAATTCTGCCCTGTGGAGGAAGTCAAATTGGTTTTCATGGCAGGCAATTACTTCTTTCTTTTCTTTTTTCTTTTTTTTATGAATATAATGTGCCTGGGATGGCGGAATTGGAGATGTAGGAGCGGCATTAGTGAGGGATGTTATCACAGAACTTTTATTTACAATGTAATTTCAGGAAATTAGGGAGTGCAGGAGGTGCTAATTGGTGTTTTTATGTAACAAGTTGTTCTGCAAAACAACACATTACTAAGAGACGACAGGTTCAGGCCCGGTTTTTATGTACACTTCAGAGAAAGACAGCTATTTTTTTTTTCCTGACTGACATTAAATCAGACTAACTTTTTCCGTTTTCGGTTTTACAAAAATATTTCTACTTGCTGAATCGTTTTTCACAGGAGTTTGCTGGAATATTTTGGCCCTTCAATTCATGACAGGGATTTTTGACAGCCACTCCAAAAATACTCACTTTGCTGCCACTTATGGCAGCATGTTTAGGGTCAGTGTCCATTTCAAAGACCCGTTTGTGCTTCTATATTTCCACGTAGTGTTCAGTCCTCATGATGCTATCAGTTTTTGGAAGTGCACCACTTTGCAGACCCTAATTCTTGGGACAGTTAGAATTGACTTCCCTTTCAAATTTTCCGCCTTTTTCATTTAAACCTCACAATGTAAGCATGGTAAATGCTTACATTTTTGTTTCATCGCACAAATGGATGTCTCCCCAAAGTTTAACGTTTTTGACCATTGAGTGCATTTGCAAACTGTAATTAGATTTTTTTTAAGTTGCTTTTAGACTTAATCCACACATACCCAGATATCTGGGAAACCAAATAAATTTTTACGTAATTTGCCCGTTCAGTAACACGTAGACTCTAATTATTGAAAATGATTATTAATAAAACTCTTACCAAAGTGGAAATTTGAGATGTTGGTTCAGACGATTTTTGTTTGTTTGCTTTTACAAGTCCAACTTCTCCGATACGTTGAGTTGGAAATGAGAAAGACCTATTGAAGGTCCGCTGTTAAACACCAACTATCCCTCCCTATACGGAGACACAACAGCGTCCAACGTCTGCATACTTGCTTTGACACAATTCCCAACCGACATCTTGTGTTTTATTAACTTTCTATCCTAACGGTATTTAAAAGTTGTTCATCTTCTCTGTCTGTCCACCCAAATGGATGTCAAGGCGCCATGTTTAATTCCCAACAGGAAGTCGTGGTTGTTTTTGAAGGATAGTGATTTGCTGACGTAGGTTTAAAACAACGATCAGTGGTGTAAGTCAGCGGGTTTATATGGATGAACACTTTCCTTAAGCCAATCCCCTGTGTACAATATTAGCTTTTTTAACTCTTCCAGACCGAAAGGAGCGCAGGCGATCCAGCCAAATTCGCAGTACCGTAATTCGGCCACAGTCTGAAAAATTCCAACCATTTCTGAAATCAGGTTATTACGGTAATTTTATCCCTGCTGAGCAGGGAGTGAAAGTAATCTGAGGAGCGACTCTTTTAGTAGACGCTAAATTGCGGAAATAACTTGCTAGATATTGAAAGTTCCAGTTGTTATGGATAAATGAAGAAATATATTTACTCACAGGACTTTTAAAGAACTGCGTTCAATTAAAATAAGCAATAATATCCAGGCGGACATTTGAAACTTAGGTCATAAAGGGTTAAACAACGTGGGGATGATACTCATGTTTGTCTTTACTCATGTCTTTACAAACATGAGTAAAGACATGGCTATGTGTTGTTCATCCCTGCCACACAGAACCCTGCAAATTCCCAAACAGTTGGTTGGATTCTCCCATGGTGGCTTCATTTGCATACAGTTGTTTGAACAGATGAACGTGGCACCTTCAGGCATCTGGAAATTGTAGCCAAGGATGAGCCAGACTTGAGGCAGCGCACAGTTCTCTTCCTGATATCTTGTCTGATTCATCTTCATTTTTCCAGAATATCACACGGGGAAACTTTGTGTTAAGCTTGTGTCTTTTTGTACGTCGTATCAGCTGTAGATAACAGAACAGCTGCTGCCTGCTAATTCTCCTCTTTTTGTCAACCATTAGTCAGAAAATTCACCGCTAAAGAGAGAGAGAGACAGTCATTTCCTGCTTTTCGAACAAATCAACTGCCATGGAAGAAAAAGCCCACGGGCAGCATCATCCTTTCCCGTCCATGTAATCAACTCCCACCATTCATGATGAAAGCATCCGCCCATGAAAGTCTTTGAAAGTGTTTTTCTTTTAAGGAGGATAAACAACTAGAGCTGAAGTGGTTCACCTATGACCACAAATCATCAAACAAGAGACGGAGGAAGAGATTTCTGATGGAGCACGCACATGTCCAGGCCAATCAGATATGGGTGGTGTTACTCCGTCAGGTATCAGACTGCCTTCAGCAGACATAATAATGCACTGGGCCAAGGTTAGGGTAATGTCATGTTTTCCACAAGTAGCAATTAAGCAATCAAGGACTCTATTACTTTTAAACTGACCTTGAATAGTTTGACTAAGACATGTAAAGTTGGACAGAGAAGAACTAGAGTCTACAGCTTAGACTCAAGCAAAACTTTGCTAACTTAAGAATAGAAATGATTCCGATCCGAGTGAGAATAGTGCTCTAAATACTTACAAAACTAACTCAAAATGTACGTCTGGGACTTAAGTCTCATAAGAAATGAGTTTCTTGTGGCAAGGGGTGAATGCAAGTCAGTAAACTTACAGAAGGGTGTAAAAATCTCTGGCTTTGATTGTAACATTACACATTATATGTTTTGGTTGTCTGCAGTCGTTCTTAATGATATACACCAATGTAAGGAGTCTATTGAAGTTTCTGTTTTCACCAATCATCAAGCCATCTCCTGGAGTAAGTGAACAAAGTCCTCACCTCCAACCCATATTCTGCAGTTAAATTACGCAGTTGGTTTATTAATTATTGTTGAACAAAAGGTTAATACGTGTTGCAGCATCTTGATGACCATCAAGATTTCTCTCAAACTGAACTTTGCATTAAATAATCTTTGAAGATTTAAAAAAAACAAAAAAACAACAACACTTGACTTTACCCTGATGTCTTTATATCTCTATATTAAGCTTGCATCATTCCAGTGACAGTAATAGTCCTTCACAATAAAAGCACTTCCTGCTTGATTCATTTTATAAATCCTACATTAACACATGCTCATTCCATTTCTATTAGTTTTTCTATTGCTCATCAGTTTTGAAAATTATCCACAATAGTTGACAATATTGTGCCAACATGAACCTAAAGGGAAAATGTTGATTTCAGCCACTGGAGAAGTGAGACTATACGTCTGGATTTGTCGGTTCCTTTACATTGACCCTGGTCAGAAATCAGAACATTCTTCTAAAGTTAGTGCTGAGATGTGTTTTACTAAAATGTTGACTTCTGTGTGGCATGTGAAGGGTTCAACCAAGAGTGGATTTTCTCCTTGTACTCCAAATTTGATGCATGTTGGATTGGTTGGAGGATTGAAGTTGGACTGCGGTGTATGTTTACATGTGAATGGGTGTTTGTCTTGTGTCCTCCATGACTGCATAGTCAGGCTTCAGTTCTGACAAAGACAGAAAAAGAGAAAAATCACTTTGACTTTTACTGGTCAACTTCTATATAGCCCTGTGGAATATGTATTAGTTTGAGTGAACGCTCTATTTCCTGTTGTTGACAAATCAACAACAGGAGAATGCAGTATTTTTTTATTTATTTTCAGGGAATGCTGTATTGATAGGCATATTAATTCATCAACATCGAGTTGTATCAGCAATCTGGTTTCTGATTTAAGACTCCTGCTAGATTTCACATTAAAGCTCGCAGTGAGTCTCGTTTCTAAACTGAAGCTGCAGGTGTACAGAAATGCCCTGGCTAAATCTGTAAAATAATTTAGCATTTTCATCCACTTATCATTCAGACAGGGAGGAAATGCAGTATGATTTTATTTTATTTTTCTGCAAAAATGCATCTCTAACATTGCTCTGCTCAGATTTCTGCTCAAAACTCTCATGAATTTTCTTATAAACTCTCTTCAGTTAAACAAGAAAATGTCTCAGCACTCTCATTGGTTTAGGTCATTTAGAAGTCAAGAAAATAAAAATCTTTACAAATTTGCATCAAAGGATGGTTGAATTTGGTCACCATGCCGATCACACATAAATTTTTAATTAGATTTTTGGAGCTGCATCATTTTAATTTAAAACTCCCTCCTTAATAGTTGGAAGCTTAGAATGAGGCAGCCAAGCAAGCTGCACTGCCATCTATGATTGATGATCATTTAAAGACCGCAGTAAAGAGACTGTTATCCATGCTACAGTTATAAGTAGCGTTGTCAAACTTAACAAGTTACTACGAAGTAAATAAATTACGGAGGTTGTTTTTTTTGTATTCTGTGAGCTTGATGGAAGTTTATCATTTTGCTTCCACATCATCTGCCCTCAAAACTTTGAGTTTAATTTCAATATGATGAGGAGGGATTAAAAAAAGGCGAATAGCTGTAAGCATCTTACATAGGAAACAAGAAACTTTTTGTGCTCTATATAAAAACTGCTTCTGCCCCCCCGCCCCCTTTTTTTGAACAAGCACTAATATTGAAAACACTTTTACTGCTGCTTTTCTAACTTCCTGTAGCTGCTAATTGTGCTGCAGTGCTAGCAATGCTAGCTGGTGCTTAACAGCTACAGCTCTGTTCGAACTTTCCACCTCCATGCTTTTACCCTGTGAGAAATAACCGATGCACTTGTCAAAACTTTTCTGAGCATCTGTGCTGATTTACCAGAAGAAAAGAAACACTTGCCAAATGTTTGTATTGCATGTTTTTTTTGTTGTTTTAAAAAAAAATCTGCTTATGCAGTGCATCGTTAATGAACAACTATAAATGGCATCTCTGTAAGTCATTAATGAAACTGTTAGTGGTATTTATTGTACATTGTCTTTTGTGTTCTGTTTTTTTTCCCGTAACTTTTTGTAGGAAGATTCACCCTCAGTCCACCGGACAAAAAGCTGCTGAAACATGTGTTCTTCTTAATGTGCTCAGGTGTGTTGGAGCAAAACATACAGGCCAGTGTTCCCTGAGGACCAGGAGTTCACAAAAATAAGTAAAAAACTTGCAGTATTGAAATGTTAAACTGAAGTAAACTAAAGCTTGCTCTGTTCAACCAAACTGACTATGCAAACTGAGTTAGACAGTGTAGCATTTTATTTTTAGACATTATTTGAGGATAGGAGGAGCTAATAAATACAGTTACCATACATTATGATTGAATTGTATCTGAACAAACAAGCCATTTAAAAGAAATATACAACATATCCATAAACTAATAATAAACCCACTGATACACACTCCAATCTTCACTGTCTAGAATTTTACACACTCGCCATAGTTTTCTGGATTCAATTCTCACCTTTATTGATTAGGTTTGAAAATTCTTTCATGTGGGAATGTTTCTGGGATGCCGAGGAATCGTAACTCGCTCAACTAATGCATCCTGATGTGTGGGTAGAGCACAAAAATGTATGCAACTATCAAAGGATGTGTGAATGGGTACACACTTTGTGTTTGTGCAACATCACAGTCCCCAAATAATCAGATTTCTGAAGTCTATTGGTTTTTATAATCTACGTACCTAGCTGGTCTCAGTAGTCTGTGGAAAGGGGTTGTGATTCTCCAAACTCTCTCTCGTTGCTTGGCTTTTGTTATTGACAATGATAATCAGTCATCGATGTCATACAACTTTGCTGTGTTGTCCCAAGGAATGGTCTTTGACACAAAAATACACCCTGGAAATGTAGGAAATTGTTTACATCACAAGCCATGTCAGTTTATTTAAGATAACATAGATAAATGTGTTTGAATGAAATCTTTCCAAATAAAGTTTTTTCACAATCAGCCTTTGGAAATGTTAAACTAACCATTTTAGATGTTCAATGAAGTTGCAGGATGAAATAGAGAACGACTCATTCTCCCCCACTTCACACCCACTCTCCAACTCAGCCCTGTGACGATTCCACATCAATTCTTTTCACATGTTTGCAGAAAAAAAAACCCAACTATCTGTTAAATCGGTGTCAGTTTTTCCCCTTTTTTTGTGCAGAGGTCCTTCACTGTCAGTATTTGAATTGCATACCACAGAATATCCTAAAGAAGCTGCTGAAAGCACAACCATTCTATAGAATACAGTTCTATTCTCTGACAGCTGAAGTACAACTTCAAGGGCGTTACAGCTTGCTTTAACCAGAGCAACTTCTTTTACTAGCCTCACCGATATAAATTCCTGTTAGAATGCTATGAAAAAGCCAGCTCGCACTTCAGGGAGCAATCTTTACCCCCAAATCTGTTTTCCATGGCTTAAAATGCGGCTCGAGTGTCCTGTGTGAGTTTTTGATTGACAGCGCTCGCCGTACTGGGGGGAGGCATTACGGCTCATACAAATTGATGGTCAGGTTCTGGGGAGGTGGCACGGCTGACCTGCTGGCTAAGCACTCTTACAGAATAACCAATAAGAAAGTGTTAATAAGGTCCTGGAGAGCAGAGCCTGGGCCGTGGCACTCATTAGCAGAGAGAGGGAGGGAACGGGAGAATTATTGTATTCACAAGGCGGGGGAAATGACCGGGCATCTTTGCCCCATGCCTCATCTCATCTCCCACGCGTCTTCCCTTGAATATCGAGGAGTGTTTAAAACGGGGACGGAGTTGAATAATTGTAGCTATCGTTCAAAAGAGCAGTGTTTCCTTGTCCTTTTCCATTAGGGGCTCACTGGGTATTTCTAGGTGTCTTGTGTTAGATGTCTGTTATAAAATTCGCTTTGAAGAGGAAGTCACTGCGTGGAAGAAAGTCACTTGCTGAGCCTTTCACTTTGGCCTGCTTTATGGCCTCTAAAAGCCAAATCTGAGGACATATCCTCCAGCAGGATTTGCTCTCAGGGACCAGTTAGGGAAAGACGGGGCACTTTCAAAACAATAGTTGCGTTATACAAATAATACTTTAATAAATACAGAAAGTTGTATGACTCGTAAAAGTTGTTGATGGGGATACGTTACAGCAAAGGTTTCAGGAAGAGTTTTTCTGAAAAGATCCGATGGAAAAGGTTTAGTCTAGACCTGCGACTGTACAGTATTTAGAATTTTTTAGCATGATTGTCCGAATCAGGATTTATCCTTTTTGCCAGTTCTTGCAGCTATTGAATGTCAGTGCAATGTTCCATTAAAGTTACTCAAAGGACCTTGGTTGTAATGACTAAAACCAAAGGACAGTTTTCACATTTATTCAAGGGTTTGACTGAAAAACTGTCTTGTGGTAGACTTCCATAGATGTGCACATTGGATTGCATATACATCTGTGGGGGCCTTCTAGTCAATTCTAGGTTGTCTAACAAATCCGTTTTCCACACTGTGCAGTATCTGAGTGATTTTATATGCCGCCAATGGTGGCTAATTATTTGGTTTAAGGTCCCACAAGAACCCTAAGTTCATTCTTCAGACACGTACAGTTGTGCACAACTTCCTACGTTTATGACAATTAGGGAATAATAAACATCGGCTATTATTTTACCTTTATTTACTCAACTCAAACCCCCGTGTTCATTTAGTGGAAACTGAGATAATAGCTCTCATTGGCTTTTACCGAATTAACACTTTTCCAAGCACCTTGTAGCTATTGAAATTACCACCAGAGAACAAATATGTTGAGGTCAGTGAATGACAAAACTCCCCAGATTTTCTGACAAGACCCTTGGGAGTCCTGAGGAACAATAGCTCTCTCAGATAGCAGTCAATTACGGTGATGTGAGATGTGGCGGCAGACAGAGAAAATGACAGCTGGAAGACGGCTCTCTTATCATTGTCCTTCTGTTGGGGCCACTTTAGAGCAAGTGAAGCTATTTGTCTGGCAATGTGCTATCCTGGAGGGGAAAAGAAAGACGGCTTTTATCTCCTAAGGAAAAGATGAGGGAAGAAAGAATAAAAAAAAATGCCTCAAAAAGAAAATAGCAAACTTAAAAAGTCAAATTAATTCAACAGAATTTGTTTGCCGAGCACTGCACACAAGCAGGTAGTTTGGTGGGTTGACAGGCAGACAACGCTGCTGTGACGTTTGCTTGGGCACAGTAACATTGTCTTAATGCGCCGCATCAATCAAGACGCTGCCCGCTGCACAGCATGGCAACTCTTATCGGCGCTCATTAAAGTAAGCACAGATATTTTATGCATTGGTTGGAATGCAAGGACTTTTTCATGCTAATTTCCCTCCTTCCGAATCGACATTCATCATTTTTGATCAGCGGGGTTCTATACACAAATAAAGCGCCAGATCGGACTGAAATCAGTCATGTGCCGAAGTGTCACGCCAGTGGATTGTATTGTTTGCTCAAGCTTACTTAGCAAGGTCAGGAGTTTCATTCTTGTTTAATGTCACTGTGTAATGCATTGAACCATCCTCCAGCTGAAGGGAAGACTGGATAACTCTTTTATGCTAACATGTAGCTATGCCAGTAGAAAGTAGGGCCGGTTTGGCATTCCCGTTGTACGCTAACATCGTTTCTCTTGTGTTGCTTTTGGTGCTTGTCCCGAAAAAGCAGACAGTAGAAGTGCAATGTTGGGAATAGTTTGGAGTTTCTATGCCCAACATTACCTAAACACTCAAGCAGAGCTGTTGTTTATGTACATTAACAGTGATATGGCACTTTTCCTAACATCGTGAAGCCCAGGCAGAAACAGATGTCTAGGAAACCTTTTATTTGTTTTGGGAACCTGGAGAAAGTGTTGCTAGGCAGTTTTGTGTGATCTGGCAATACTGCAGGTATTAGTGGCTCAGTGTTGGACCTTTCAGGTGAAAGTCATCCAATAATAAAACACCATAAGTGTACAGTGTTTTCTCTTCCACTTTTCAATAAGCCCATTTAGTTCGGACATATAGGTATTGCAGGGAAAACTGTATTGTTTCATAACTATTACACTCTGCAATCCTTCTAGCAATGTTAATATAAGGGTTTAAGGACTATGTAATGCTGAAAAATATGATTTTAAGTGCATTTTCAGGAGAGGTGTGTGTGGGAGTTTCCATTATTTTTAGTTAAGAAACTTGTTTTCACATGAGAATCTTGAAGATAAAATTATTTTTTGACTGCAAATATTTACAAGTCTTTCTGTTTTTCTCAGCTGAAGGTGTAGGTTTTTTTCAGCCTACAAAAGGGGGAGAAATAACAGAACTGTGTTACGTTACACTAGAAAAAGCTGGGGAAAACACTGATCCTTCTGGTACCTCCTGTGGCATCTCATTTTAAAAGTTTCCAACAATAGAAGTCACACTCATTCAGTTTTGAAATAACTTTTAGAAGCCTTGATATATTTTGGTTCTGCACGGTCTCAAAGAAGTTTCAGTTAGAGAACATTTGCAAATCCTTGTGAAGGTGTTTTCTTTTCTTCAGGTACTCGTTTGCATGTTAGCTTACCTCGCCTGTCAACCATTGACAGGGAAGTGAGACCCTCCAAGGAATAAGCATGTTGAGAAAATGGACAGATTTTGTACGTTGATAGCATGACTACTTTATCATCCTTCAAACTAAACTGTCTTCAAAGTTTGGAAATCAAGTTTTTTCTTGTACTTCAACTCTTCTCCTGGTAGCGATCTCTGGATGAAAAATAACTTTTAGCACCTTTAATTCCTTCCGCCTCCTTCGTCGCCATCTTAACCTTCACTTGGGGAAATCCATAATAAAAGTGACTTGAAACGCTATTAAATGCTCTGCTCAGAAATCAAATGAACTTGTGAACTTTTAGCCCGAATATCAATCCCCTTGGACGGTTTTCCTCCTTCGTGCACATTTTCTCGCAGATGAAAGGAGGACGGCTGTAGCGGTTGAAATTTGTTTCGGCCCTTTGCATTTCAAGCCTTTTCACACAGAGCATTTTTCCTCCTTTTTTCTGCGTAAGTGACGGGATTTGAATCCAGTGTGTGCCTTTAATTGATTTTTTTTTTTTTTTTTTGTTATGACCGAATTTGAGCAGTGAGCACCCTCTCTCATTAAACACACGACAGCAGATCTGAGAGTTGCTAATCCGTTGCTAAAAGGACAGCGTTGAGGCTTTGAACGAAAAAGTCCTTTTTTTTTTCCTTTTAGCCACCCCTATTTAAAATGCCTTGAAGTCCTGGCTACGCATTTAATTTACACAGCTGCAGCTGTATGGATTCCTGTTCTCCCGAAATACCTTTAACCTGCGGTTCTCAGCTGGTGTTGCTCCCCACCAACTGAGAATCCAACTGAGAAAGCATAAAGACGGCTAAGCCCGACACAAGGGAGGGAAACATCTTATAGACACACCAGCGAAATACCTAACAGACAAAGATTTAGCGACAAAAATAGCTGACCTTTGCCTACAATCGTGTTGAAAAGCTTGACATTGCCCTCTGAAAAGCTGTGTCCTTCACCAAGATGCCTCGAGTGATAAGATGAGACATGAAAAGTCTTTCGCCGAGAGCAATTTCCCAAGTACTTCTAGAGCAACCTGGTGAAGCACCAACATACCTCGATCGGCTCTATACCAGCTCCCTACAGCAAAAAAACAAGTCACACACTCATCTGTAATCTATTATTCATTACGAAGAGGCAGAGACAGAAACTGGGAAAGGCAGATAACTTGGTTGAATCTTCCGCCGTCCGCCCCCACCCGCCGATCGCTATTGTCCAGAGGCCATTGTGTGGGGAAAACAAATGGAATGATTGCCTTTTGTTGTACAAGAGAAGGGGAGACTTCGTATTCTGTGCAGAGTCTGAACATAGACTTGCCATTCAGAGCACATGAATAACGGCTGCCGGTTGCATCGTGCAAATACCGATGCACGGGAGGGATCAAATTAAAATTTATCAGCTCTGGGTTGGCATCCATCTCAAAATCCATTTCCAGCCGATGAAAAATTGAAAAGGCAAAAGGAGAGTGTGTGTCTCTAGTACGGCGCTAATTTGCACCATCGTTCCTTCTAGATTCTTCTCATTGATTTTTTTTTTTTCTGTTCAAGGCGAATTCCAAAATGTGTTTGTTGTTAAGCTGCTGGGACCGAGGAAGAGTTTTTTAAATGTCGATTTCATCTCTTAAGTTAATACATGCACATTTTCAATGCTTTATTGTTAAATGCAAGTGAGCGCAAAACTAGGACAGCGTGGACACACAGCATACCTGGCCATACGAGTTGATGTCAGGACTCTGTTTTCAGTTATTAGCTTACAGTACGACATTAATAACCCATGTGTGCACAAGCACTTATTCCAATAGAAACCCAGACACGTCAAGATCTAGCAGCTGAGCTACCAATGCGGAGGCTGATAAATGAGTCTTGTTTTCATGGTAATAAGTAATCATTATCAATTTGCATTGGGCAATTGTTTACTGCACACCTAAACAATTTGCTAATTTCGCATTCACAGACGATAAACCATTACGGGGCACCCTTTTCTTGTTGCTCTCGGTGAATAATAGAATCCAGTCTGGAACTTTAAACGCGCCGTTTCATTATCTCTGCCACATATTTAGCAGGAATGCTGACACGCCGCGCCTCGCCTTAACCACCTCACGCTGTTTCTTTTTTTTTTTTTTTTTTCATGCAACACGTCGGCTGAACGATGAGGGATTAATGCCCTGTCGAGTTTGGCGTGAGGTAATAATTTTAAGCGAAAACACACACAGACACGCACACGCACACACACAATACGTAAGAGACTTGACATGCTGAGCGGAGCTCTGTGGGCCGATGAAGGCTCTTCAGGACCAGGTAGTTACAGAGAGAGAGAGAAAGCACGGTCATGTCTACATCTCATAGCTGTCACTTACTCCATTCCCCCACTACACATTACGGCACACCATTCCCCGGCCCTCTCCTCCACCAGAATGGCAAATTGCCTCCATCTTGTCGCCATGGCAGGTTCTGTGAACTAGGTGGGCGCTTGAATTACCACCGATAGACGCTACAGGTATTCAATCTGCTAGTTCAGACTGTGAGGGTAATGGACGAGGGGAGGGGAGAGGGTGTGCAGAGGTATTATAATTGAAAGGCCCCTTCTACAGCGATAAATAATGAAGTTTCCCTAGAGGCCATTAAGGGCGGGGGAAAGAGTGTGTCATATTGAGGAGGGTGTTCTCACACACACATCGAGTGTGCCTGTTAACCCCCTACTGAGTGAGGCACTGAGGGAATATGATGCGGGTGTGAAAACACAGGAGGGGTGGGGCGGGGGTCACTCTCACTGCTTCATTACGTATCGACCGGAACAGGTCCATACATGGTGTAACGCTGATGATATCTCAGGTATCATTTGCTGACTTTTCGAGTCCTGATACCCGATAAAAGAACTTGTAGAAGCATCATATCTTCTACTAGTGGTGTAACAAAATCTCATGATATTAAAACATAATATTTCTCGTTGAGGTAAATGCCATCTTGTGAGCACTCTCTAGTTGCTGTCACTATGTGTTTGCCTGAAAACGTTGGAATAGAAGATGCCCCAACTACACTTAAATCATTTCTTTGGCAGCACTTTGGGTTTCCAGTTGGAACTATAAATGCAGCAAAGAGCCAGACATGAAAAATGTCTAAATAGATGCATAAAGAGATAGAGAGCATTGCTTTACACAGCAACCGCTATGTAAAGATATGTAACAATCATAACCCACTGTATCAATAGTAACTGGGAAATAACGTACAGCAGACCATACATAGTGAAAGAAATGTTCCAAGGTCTGAGGAGAGGAAAACAAATCGGAAAATGAAACATTGTCTTTTTTGTTGTTGTTGCAGAATCTATAAAAATGCAAAAAGTATTTTTTAAAGAATAAATTTGATCTTTTAACTATTTTTAAAAGTAATATTAAAATTATGTTTCGTCTTGTTTTATGAGTTTTAGGTATTGTTACTCTCCTGTGTTCAGGTTTTTGGACAAATCTGAATTTGTAGCTCCAGGTGTAACAGATAAATTTATGTGTCATGTAAATTGTCAATCAGAAGCTTAAATCCACTCATGATGGCGACAGATTGATTAATTTTGGGCTGCTAATGCTTTGTGTCATACTTGTTTCAGCCAATAATATTTAACAAACAACAGCACCTTGACAACACATCATTACTTTAAGAACCTGCTGGTTTAACTCTAACTGGATATTTGAGCATTCGTCTTGATGGAATTGGTAGAATTTGTTTTAAGCTGGTTGGTTACCTGATACAAACCCAGTTCAGACATTTTCAGTATTGCTGACATTTGAACTTTCCAAAAGCTGCATTTTAGCCTGCCTTATCCTTTCTAAAACTGGTTTTGACGCATGTTTGTCCTCTTGGAACATCCAAGTAATCTGGTCTACAATAGACAGTTTTAAGCTCTCATCATTTGACACAAATGATGAGAGAGATGGGAGAACGATTGCACTGATTACCTTGATGATGGGAACTACTCTATACATAGCTGACACTAAAAAGTGACATGGAATGGCAATAGACAGCTGATTGGCTCAAGAAATTATAACTGTTTACCATAGCATATTCTTTAACATCCAAACAGAAAAGAAATTGTTAAATATATAGGCATGTAACAACAGAACTGGACTGAGCAGAAATAACTCGTCCATGTTCAACAGTTACAAACTTGCCGGCTGTGTGAATTTACATGTAGCTGTTTTTGTTTCCCTCCCTGTTGCCCGACTTCCTCTGAAAAGATGTCTTATCTGCTGTCAAAGCCGGTCGCGCACGTCTAACAATGTAGTGACAGTTGTGCAGTCATATTGTAGTTTTGTAGCTTGTTTTGCATGGTGTTAATGTGGCATTCAAAGAATGCCATTATAGTAAAAAAAAAACTGATAACAGACAAACTGTCTAAAGATGGGGAAGAGCTCAGATGTGTCAAGCGGAAAACACATCTTGTGAAGGAAAATAGTTTATCGACACATGCGCATAAAAACACACCATTTGACAAAAAAAACGGTCTGCTATCTCGAATATGTCGATTTGTGACTGAATATTTAATATAATTACTGACGCTTTCCTTGATATTACAATCAAGGTAAGTCATATTGTTCACCAGGTGTGCAAGAATTACTTTCACATTCAGCCCACACAAATTCAAACTAAGTGCTCATATTTATCCACTTAGAAACTCCGAGCTGAATTCACACTCCACACACAGAGCATTTTATTCTCAATCAAAATTTGAGCAGTCGACTCTTCCAAACAAATGGTAAATCTGCACAGAGGACTTTATGAGTCATTTAGTCTATGAATGGCATCAAACATTTTGTGGTTGTGGTTCTCTGTCCTCCCATAAACTGTATTCTAATAAGGCAGGATATGCAGTGCTCTCATTCACGCATTATTCACTGAAAATCTTCAAACGCAAGCACAGAGAAGAAAACCTCCCATCAAATATATTATTTCACATACGTAATGAACAGACGGGAAAAGCTAATTCTTGCAGATTGAATTATGGCCTAAAAATACCCTTATGGTAACAGAAGTTTGTGCGAAAGCCTCACTATATAGCAAACCACTTAATCCTCCACTCAAACAGCAACAAAAAAAAATGTATAGTGGATCTTTAATTTTTGCATCCACACTTGTGCGAAAAGCAAAAAAGGAAACAATACATTGTAAGTAATTTTATTGTCTGGAAGTTGTTTTTTTGTGAAGTCCAAAGTGAAGAATGTTTACACTCAAGCCTCTTATTGTGAAGATTTGCCAAACATTCTGCGTTCAACCCAGCATGTTTTCTCAAGACCAGTCAAAAATCACTTTTTCTGGTGCAACTCGGTGTTAAACGTCTGGCTGCAAATGCAATGCAACAACTACAATGTTATTTTCACAACCAGCCTTTCACTAGTTTAGTCTTTGTCTTTTGGTTGGTTTTCTTCTCCTTATGCTTGTTGACTTTGGTCCCAACTTTCTCAGGATCCCATCTTGGTCTTGACTAGTTCTTGGGTTAATTAGCCTTGAATACAACACTAGTAAATTAAATTGAAAGCAATATTACCAAGATTTAAAAAAAAAAATGTATTTAAGCGTTTTGTCCCTAGTCTGTAAAGTCTTAAAGTCTTCATTCCACATAAGAACATAGTTTAATGTTGCTAAAATGGTTTGCACTAAGTACAATTTGCTTAGGTAAAAACAATCTTAAGTTCAAACACTGGTTGGTTGTTTCTCACACTAATTAACATACCTTTTGAATGTGTTTATGTGCAACACTGATCATGTGATTATTTGTATCAAAAATTAAAAATGTCCAAATCCATCTATTTTCTGAGCTTCCATAGAATTTGCAAAAATGCAAATTCTACTTTTAGCTTATATTGCATGTTGGAGTTGTGAATGTAAAACATACTAAGTATCTTCAGTAATTTTAATAATTTAGATTTACTATCAAAACAAGGGGGAAAAAAACTACAACCGTCTCCATTTGTGTACCTATGAATATGTAGAGTACACACTGCTTTGTTGCAAAGCAGGCAAACTTAGTTTTCTGTTCGGTCAAAAGTCGCTGCCTGCGGTACGTCGAGATTGAAAGCTGGCCACCTTCAAATCAGCAAAAAATTAGTCACATGCTGCAGCATCTGACAGATACGAGCATTTCAGTCCTCCCTCCAACCGAGTGCTGGAGTTTTCTGTGTCTTAATTACCTCACATTTGGCACAGTGAGCTGCAGCGCTACCGGGGGCCACGGGGAGTTAGGGACTCAGCCGAGACGCGCAGACAGCGGTTGGTGACAGAAGCCAAGGGAGGACGCAGCAGAGAAAAGGCTCCCAGCTATCATGCCTGGGATGACAGAAGCTGCGGTGGAGGGGGCCCCCGAGATCCCCGAGGAGAAGCGAGAAGAAAGAGGAAGAGCTCGCTTTAGGGAGAAATCCCCTCAGGCGCATATGGTGGGATTGAAACATCCATATGCCGTCTTGAAAGAGAAGATATTGAGTGTGTCAACACTCTCAGTCACTTGTTCTTTCCGCTTTGGAGATGCCATGTACTGTCTAGTTCCTTTCATTTTGCACGCAAATCAAAACCCTTGAAGGAATGCTGATGGCGGTAAAAGGAAGATAAGGGTGTTACAAGAAGAAAAACTAAGAGAAACACTCAAATTATACTGGAGCCACAGTGTCGTTTCATCAGACTCTGCTTGTTTAAGACAGACTAGCAGTGACACAGGAAAAGTTAAATGAGTTAGCGTTGTTACATGAGCGAAGTGTACTCAAGTTTCAATTTGTGCTCACACTTGAAGGTTCTCCCCTCAAACCTGGTCTCTAAGACCCATTTTTGGGCAAAAGCTTCCAAAAGAGAACAAGGTAAGCTTCTGACAAAATGTCATGAAACATCAAAAGTTACAATATTTTGTGGATCTCAACAGTGAATCATGTAATGCTGTATCATGTTGACCATCGTTTAATAATTTTGTTTAAAGGGAGGTGTAACAGTACATTGTGCTCACAAGATTAGAGGACACACAATATTGGAGAATGAGACGTTTTAAAGCAATAGTCTTGGAAAAAAACCCTCTTTTGTTTTCATGAACAGAAACTTCATAAATCTAAATGAATCTTAATGATTGTCTGAGTTTAAATCAAAATAAAAGTTAAAATAAAATCAGTGTTAGTATATTTTACGAGTGACTGCTCAGTAGGTAGAATCGTGGTCTTGCAGTTGGAAGATCACTACTAAGAGATGAGCGATATTTCAACAATAACATCGGTATCGGCCGATGTTAGTCGGCCGATATAAGGTTGGTGTTTGGTCATGCAGCACAGGGATTGTGGAGAGTTTATCTGAAGCTGTGGCAAAGTCAACTGGGTGGTCTTTTTATTCAAGGTGTCAAAAAAGTAGTGAAATATATAATATTGGTAAATATCAGTTATCGGTCATAAATTTATATTAGATATCAGTATCGGCCCAAATTTTCATATTGGTACATCCCTAGTTTGATTCACAAATGCGTGTGCATGTGAGTTAAATTGGTGAATGTGGCTTTTGTGTGAAGCATAATTAGACTATCACTAAGTAAATTAAGTCCCTACACAAACAAAAATAAGTTGCATTAACATGAAGCTAGATACAAAGCAGGTAAGAGAATTAGTGCAGTAGTTAGCAACTAAATTGACCAATTGCAGTATTCTAATGGTACTTGCTGAATATTTACATGTTTTATCATTTTTATCACTTATTTTTTTTATTCCACAGGGTATCCAAAATGTTGTCACATAAAAAATTTAGAGTGGATCTTCTTCGAAGCAACCATTGCGCCTGCAGCACACACCTTCGTAAAACACATCCATATTAATCTGCTTTGCTTGGACATTACTGCACTCGAGGTGACATCCTCGAGTGCAGTAATGTCTCATGGCATTCTGTGAGACAGATTTTGACTGGAAATATTGTGGTATTGTTATTTTTCCAGGTCTTGTCTCATGGGTTTAACAAGGAGTCAGAGTTTCCTAAAACTATCGTTAAAATTTCGTCTCGTCTTTTCCTGGTGAGGTCAGTCTCAAGTACCGTTACGTTTCATGAGCCAGAGAACTTATTATGCAACAGATCAAATTATTAATGATCATAATTAGACTGAGCTATTAGTGATTACAAATTTTTCATCGAGTTAAGTTCTCAATTTGATCATATCTAACTAAATCATATCTGGCTGCGATTTGGCCCTGCGTAAATAATTGAGTTGAATTTACTACAGACAAAACAGAGACTCCCCTGTCGTTATATACTACATAATGCTGTTTTTTTTTTTGTTTACCTGATTTTTAATGCCATGACATTTATGTTGCCATTAACAGCGGAGCCATCCAAACGGCTGAATTAAAGTTTTGCTAAAAGACGTCGAGACACTCCGGGACGCGGAAATCTTTCACGGACACTTTAGTTTTGTTTCAATTTAATCATTATTTACAATCAAATCAGCTAGTGGAAATCTTCCATTACACTCAAATCCATTTAGATAGCGAGACATAAAAGACTGCTGTGCAGGTTGTATACCCAAGCAATTTCCAGACAGTGTTTTTTTTTTCTCTCAGTTGGCTGATATTGGAAAAGCACAAAAGGAGCCTGCTGTGAAAATAGAAGCCTGCAGCCGTGGGCAATGAACTGCAAAGGCTGACAGCGAAGCACTGGCGGTGTTGATGTAAAATCTGTGCCTGTATCTGTGCTACGAAACACTCTGCCACCAGAACCCGCGCTTGCTTGCTCAGTCTTTTTAATCCTAATAGTCAGCTGATTGTGAGCAAAGCATGCATGGAAATATGATACAGATGTGAGGCATTATGAAACACATCTAGACGTGGATGTATCACCCCCATCACACCACTGCATATGTGCCTTCTGTTTCGTGGTGTGGAAAGACAATACGAAAGGAAGACAACACTACAATATTGCCTTACTAAGCATTTGACAATATGGGGAACCGATATGTGCCTTCCAGGTAAGCCAGGAAGGCGCATACTTTTTCGCAGATGTGAAAAAACTGTTGTCACATGACTACCTCACAGGTAGCGTAAATAATAGGTTCTGTAAACCTGTTTGTCACAGGTTTACAAAATTGTTACAAAATCTATGGAAGGATGAGTCGAATGTTGCAACAATGACCCAATGATAGCATTACTTAAGCTCACACTGCGTAGTCCTGTCTGCATGAATGATGATTCACTCACCTCAGCATGCTGGATGGTTGACAGTGACTGATAATTCACCCTACTTCCTTTAATAATCTGGCTGTTTAATCATCCGCATGCAGTTTCAATCCCAGACAGTCAGCTGATATAAACAAATTAATGAATAATATAAAGATGAAATAAAATGAGATACATCACATCAATGTAAAAGTGACAAAACTTTTCTTGATCCAGCACAATACTGAATTCCACATTCTTATTCCCAATGTACATGCACCTTATAAAACAACACCATAATTAAAAGCGAAAATCGGATTTGTTTCTTCACATAAGTTCTTCAATACCCCAGCATGTATAGAAAGATAGGATATAGTTTGACAAAATATGCATTTTCATGACAAATATACACAAAACTTTGTCAGTGTTGTGCTAACCTCGAAAAACCACAATTTCGGAATTGCGCTGCTTCCATCAAATACGAAGCGCAATTAAAATCATATGTGACTTCATGTGTTAAGTCATTAAAAAAATCATGCCACGCCATCATCCTCTAACTACTTCCTGTCATCTCCTTTGTCTTTTCCACCAGTAGTAACGTTCGGTTGTTGATCATGTGACTCGTGCAAGTGTTTCCACTTATTTTCAAAATGCCAAATTTTGCGATTGTATGGTCAACAGAAATGCAGTGAAGTAAGAAGTGCTTAGGATTTTTTTGTGTCATTGTTCTTCAAGGCCCAAAGCTCAATTCCTGCCCATTTTAAACCGAATGAGATACCTCCCGTCCTCTCTCCCCCGCTTCCTTAATCTCTTCTTGCTAAACTGCCTCGGCTCCCTTGATGTGGCATTGATCTGTCTTCTCAAAGCATTGTTAGAGCCAACCTGACCAAGCACCATCAATATTGCATCACATTCAGTGAAAACAGCCCAGAACTCCTTTGCAGTACGTCCAGGGAAATGTAATGAAATTCCTGCCTGTCTTCATTCCCTGGGCGAGGAGAATCACATTTCGCCAAAGCTCAACCCTTTGCTTTATTTTGTACAAGTGAGGGCACAATAACTTACACCCCTCTTTCCTTCACACACTCACATACACCAAGAGGTTAGGTTTGAATGTAACGGAGGGAAAAAAAATGAGTTCCTACATTATTAATCGGCTCAAATATTAATTAGCGCTCCCCTGTAATTAGCATTCGGTCCTTTCATCACCCTGAATCGCCTGCTCAGAGGAGATTAAATGTTTGCAAAAGAGCGAGTCAATATTTGCTCGCGACTAGTCGAAGGAATTGCCTAAAGAATTACCCCCGGAGCGCTCAAACTCACCTGGGCGACAGGGGGAATTGACGCCGTCCAGCTCTGTCGGAGGAGATTCACCCACACGTAGCGCCTCTTTTCTGTTTCCGACCATGGTGGCGTGCGTTTGGCAGACACGGCGAACCTGCAGATATTAAATAGAAGCCACGCGGCTGCCTCAAAGCTCCTTTGGGAAATATAGTGAAAAATGAAAAATGTTACCAGGAGGATGTCTACTCTGTTGGTGGCTCATTGAGTTCAAGTCTTTAAGCTAGCTCATTAGCTATTTCAGTACAAGTGACTCTACCAACTCTGGTGGTGCTGGTGCAGTTCTACCTCACCTTCAATTCATGGCATGGCTTCTAAATTAACAGCTTGCCATGATTGGGAAGCTTGTGGCGTCTAGACGATTATGAGAATAGTTGGCATTTATGACGACACAGGCTACGACATCAGAACCAACTGAACGAAAGAGAAAGGAAATCAATGGCAGTGTCTTCATTCAAAGCTGGAGCAGCTAAACTTCTCTTCCAGTGCTGTGACCTCAGACTCTATTTTTAGGACTTTGTTTAAGTAGGGATAATTTTTCCTGCTGCTTGAAGAGAAACAATTCCATTCAGTTTTCACTAGTAGCACATTTGCTTGGTCTAAGCTAAGGCATGCGCCAGAGTGATATAAATGCAGATTGCAAAAACAGCTCTTTTGAATGAGTTCTGTGAGAAACTCCTGCACTACTAGTCACTTAACAAAGTATGACTAATGCATCCTGATTTGTTTGGATTTCTTTGTGCTGTTTTAGTGCAGCTTTGGACATTATAATGTATCGCCACACAAACGTTTGGTAAATGCACATAATTCTTCAGCATTAGAATTGATTATTTTTTTTATTTTTAGTTTTATTAGGTGTAGTCATCTCACTGAAAATACAATTACGGAAGCAAATTAATTTATTTTTTACTCATTATCATAAAATCTATGAGGTAAGATCAAGGAAGCAATTTCTTAAAAAAGAAACCAAACATAAAAAAACATCAATTTCATGCCGTATATCAAACATAGCAAATGTAGGGTGTCTTTTTAAGGATGTTTGTGGCACAAATGAAATTTATTAAACTTTGAAAGAAAGGAGGGTGGAGACAGAAGAGGAAGACATGCAGCAAATAGACCAGAGTCGGGAATCGAACCAGGAACAAATGAGTCGAGTGCTGTGGACTCTCTATATGGTGTCAAGGGCTTGATTAAATAATAATTCAGTAATAAGGTTCTGAATAATTGGCATAATTCTAATCATTATATTCTTCTAAGAATAATTTTTCTTAGATGTGAATAGAAATTTTTTTTTCAAAATTGATACTGCCTTTAGATTATCTTTTGAAAGATGCATGTCATGTTTTTCATCACGAACGAAACTTATGAATTGAATGACAATAATTTTATGTCTAAATCTGTCAGGGGTATGATTAGTTTAGTGATGGGAGTTTAAGGTTGATCCCATATAATTCATTATTTGAACGCAAAAAAGCCTTTTATTTGTTTTTCACTTCAATCATTTCTGGTATCCCTCAGTGGTTCTGACTCAAACACTCCAGCCCAACTGGATCTTACTTTATGTGTTATTCTTTTTTCTTCTTCTGGTGAAGCCAGGTTTAAAAAGAGCCTTGGTTCACACTTGTTCTTTAAGTCTCTGTAGTACAGTTGTTTCTTGAGGATTGTTTAATATTATATATTTATGTTTTTGCAATTATTTTTTCCTGAAAGAGTCAGTGGTTAGGTTTAGGCTTCTTATGAGATGTCACCTTTGTTGGGTGCTGTGAATGGCACCACTTCACATAACTGCTAACTTCCTATCAGCAACTATTGATTAGCATTAATGTTACTTTATCAATATTTACTGTCAGTCATCTTAAGCAACATACTTTTTGATTTGTTTGTTTGGTTTTAAATTTTAACCTAAATTGGGGGCTCGTCCGGGGTGAGATTAAGCCAAGGTTGTCTCCCCTTCTTTTTTTCCCTCAAGTTTTTCTCATTATAAACTTTTTAAATACATGGATATCACACAGCTCCTCTTATGCAGTTAAACATTTTTTAACCAAATATTCTGTAGAAAATTTCACCTTGAATTAAAGTTTCTGTTCGTTGGTCTTAAATGTGATACCCCACAGATATCAAAAGGCATCCAAATGCGCCCAAGCAGTTTCCCTTCGACTTTGAGGATTATATATATATATATATATATATATATATATATATATAGGGGTGTGTGTGTGTGTGTGTGTGTGTTGGGGGTGTGGGGGTGTGTGTGGGGGTGTGTGTGTGTGTGTAAAAATGCTCACAAATTGGGACTACTTGCTGTGTTTTAAATATTTAGCTGATTTTTGGAAGTGAAACATTGATCCTAATGCAGGCTTTAGTGGTGTTGATTGCTCCCTGTCAGAACAGGGCAAGTTTCCTCTCAGGATCTTTACAGACATGTTGCTCCCAAAACACCTGTAGCACAAAGACTTCTGGGAAAGAGACAGCAGCACAGAGACATTTCTAAATTCTCCAACCTGTTTCATGATGGCTGGTGTCTGTCCTTCAAGACGTCTTGCCCCTGACAGCTCAATTCATCGCCATGCGCATAATCCATTATTTTAGCCCATTAATTGAGCCCCATAGTTAAAGATCAGGTTGGTGGCAGGGGCAGCCGGACCCTCCTCAGAGAGGGTTTTGTCATACAGGAGCAAGCATGGGTGTCAGCCAGTGGCCCACTAATCACTCTATACTGTGAGTAATGGCTATGAAAGCAATCACAGTGGAAATGCATCATCTCTGCAGACCTCCGATCTATCAACCTGACTCGCCCTCATTTGACTGAAATGCGTGCCAACATGAAATATGATGCTTTGTCAAAGGCAAAGGGAGCACATTGGCTCCTGAGCTGCAGAATGTAATAATTAAACACACCCATAAAGACCCATTGTATTTCATCCAATGACATGTACGTGGTACGCATTTTCAAAGCGGGTCCCTGGGTAAACATTTCATTCCCGGCTCCAGAGCTTAATTACAATCCGTCCCTAGTTTATGGACTTACAATACACTAACAGTCATTTTCCACTTCAGTCGTCTTTCAATTAATTTCTCCACATGATATCACCGGAGCAGTGTCGAAAAGGGGGAAGAAATCCCTCACTTGCAAGCCATCAAATAACCATTTGTCTGAAAATTTGATGTATTTTGAGCAAACAAATGCCACAAGCAGAAATCCTTGACTAACCAATCTTTTTAATGGTTTGCATTATGCAGAGACAAAAGAGCAGCTCTCTCTTTTTTCTTTTTCTTCTTTTTTTTTTTTTTTTTTTTTTTTACAAATCTTGAACTTTCAAAGATGTTTGTCAGGCAGATTTTATTTTGCACGTTATACCACCTTGCAATCTGCTCTCGTCTCCTCTTGCATGCCTCCCCAAAGTGCCTCTGCATTATGCAGCATGTTGTTTGTTTCAATAGGTACCTCAGGTTTTTGCACAGAGCCTCGACTTGATAGCTCAGAAGGAAAACAGACACTAAGGCAAACTGGACAGAGTTGATGTGAACAGCGACTGGTCTGTAGCCAGTAAAAATATGCAAATAAATGACTTCCGTTCAGAAAATAAGATGTGGGTCATCTAACACGTGCAGTAGTATTCATTTGGAGAGAAATGATTGCTGCGTCTCTGGAAATGAGTTGTACAGATTTTGCTCTGAGCTCAGTGAGGGTTATTACTTAATTAGATCACAGAAAGTCACAGTCAGACATCTCCTGTACCCCCAGCCGAGACCTCGCCTTACGTGCTCGTTGAATACTGATCGCTCAGCAAACCCTTTGAATTAACAGCCAGATGTAAAATTTAAGCTAACAAAAGCTGTGCTTTTCTACACTTTCTGTCTTTCTGCTCTTTTTCTGTGGAGTGAGGGACCATTTTCAGTAAATATTCCTCTTCACCTTCCACTTCTCATTAGAAAACAAACGACAGAATGAAAAACACATTACGGTTCCATGACATTTAGTTTTTTCATCATGTGAGTCACTAATTTGTGGGCTCTTTTTTTATAATGAAATAATGAACAAAAAAAGCCCGCCTTAAATTTAATATCACTTCAATTTGACATGAGCAAATACAAAACCCTTTTCAAACTTTTTTTAGTAAAAGGAAAAAAGCCAAATAAACCAACCTGGCACTTTATAGTAAAAAGTAAATCCATGAAATGTGAATCAACTGTCACTAACGAGACTTTCTGGAAAGCTGACATCAGTTTCAACCACGTAGACTCTACAACTCGCTGAAATACAACCTGTTTGGGAATACGAAGTAGCAATATGAAAAAAAAATAATAATAGTGGGAGAGTTCAAAGGCCAAAAGCACTTCTCATCAAATCAGATCACTAAAGGTCATCCAAAAACCATCTTGATCACCTGCGAGATTTTTATGAAATTATTTCCTTAATAAATGAAATCAGTTAAGTATTTACTCAGGTTGTCTTTGTTTGATGATCTGAAGCATTTCAGTGTGACAAAAAAATTTAAAGATCGAAGAAAAATCTGCGAAAGCGAAAACCTTTTCTCAGCACTGTGTCGTCAGGCAGTTTGAAGAAGCGTCCTTCAAACGGTGGAGATATTCTGATCCCATTACCTCCTCACTTCTGGCATATACAACTTATTATGCACCTGCTTTCACAGAGAAATATTTACTTTAGCATCCACTTGCATATATTATTAGGAACACTGGCAGAAAATGACTCATTGCTTCTTGTGGCTATTGGAAATATAAACATCCTCCGTATTTTCAGCGTCGAAACCATCAAACTTACTCACTGCAGTAACTCTCTGAATTGGTTTTATAGTGTAATATATTGTAATGTGGATATACATACAAAGTGCTTTTAGATGATTTCTGCAATGAATTGGTGCTTTATTAATGAACTGAATTGAGTCAATACTGTAAAATAAGTATTTAACACATCAACATATGCACAGAAATGCATTAAAGGCTTTGTGGAAAGGCCTGTAATACGCTGTGTGTTTAACCCTTTATGACCTAATTTTCAAATGTCCGCCTGGATGCTTTTGCTTATTTTAATTGTACGCAGTTCTTTAAATGTCCTGTGAGTAAATATATTTTCCCATTTATCCATAACAACTGGAGCTTTCACTATCAAGCAAGTTATTTTCGCAATTTACCGTCTATTAAAAGAGTCGCCCCTCAGATTAATTTCACTCCCTGCTCAGCGGGGGTGAAATTACCGTAATAACCCAATTTTGGCTGAAAAGCTCAACGTCCTCCCTTTCAGAGACAGTTGGAATTTTTCAAACAGATCAAAGTGTGCTGGAATTACAGTACTGCGAATTTGTTTGGATTGCCGGCGCTCCTTTCGGTCCGGAAAGTTTAAGACTGTTGTCTTGTTTGGAGTTTCACACTCATTTCATCCTCAGATTCTTATCAAGAATATTCTGGTATAGCTCTTCATTCATCCTTCTTTCAATAACAGGGACTGCCAGTAGCATATGCTGTGAGAAAGCTCTCAACATGATGTTTCTACCTGCAATCTTCACTTTTAGCGGCGTGGTGTGTTTGGGGAGGCAATATTCCTCCAAACATCTTTTTTTTTTTTTTTTTTGCAGTGACTAGAGTTGAGCCAGCTTTTGCCTCATCTGAGCAGACTGTACTCTACCAGTGTTTCACTGGCTGCATCAAATGTTCTGCAGCAAACTTTGAACCAGCTGCATGGATCATTTTCTTTGAGCAAGAGGAGTCTTGTAAAGTGAGTAGGCATTCAGGTTGCTGAAGTTTCATGGGGAAGGCCGTACCTGCTGCTTCCAGATCTTTCCGAAGCTCCATGTCAGTGCTCTGCAGCTCTTCCATGATTCTTTGGATTATTATTTTGACTCTTTAGTCAGAAATCTTATGACTCTCGCTTGGCTGATTTGTGATGAAATTATGTTCTTTCCAATTCAGGACTGCAGCTCCAACAGTCTTCACTGGAACTGAAATGTTCCAAATGTTCAAAAGTATGTTTTGCAGCTTGGAGACTTTCTTTTGTAAAGGTCTCTTTGCTTTTAGTGCAATACTATGGACTATTGCTTTATGAATGTTCAATGATTCATCCTTGAGTCACTATCTTTTTCAGACATAACATCTTTGTGGACTAAAGGCGTGAATTACTTGGTTTGTTGCCAGGCACCTTTAATTGCTTGTCAAAGGGAAGTAAAAATAAATTTAGTGTGAAAGATGTTGACATTTTACACTTATTTTACCTGCATGCCTGCTGATAATACAGCAATATGCAGCCTGAATGTCTGATACTAAAAATACATGCTACTAAATGTTGCATCTATTTTGAGTTTTTTGTGGTCACAATGTTGCACACTCTGAAACTGTGATGATGGTTGTTCAGCTCTAGCTCTTATCTAAGCTTTTGAATATTTTCCCTCCTTTCTACAGCTAGTTTAAAAGTTAATCAGTTTGCTATGTCTCTTAGCCACCAGAAGGGGGTGCTGTACCTGCCCTCTCTGCTTTCTGTTCCAGAATATCTGCTTTACCAAAACAGTACATTATATCAGTTAATGTAGTCTGAAATGCAATAATCTGGCCCACTAGAGGTGTTGATTCAACTTGATGAAAACTTTAAGCTTTAATCTGCTCCAGTTGCCATGGCAGCCAGAACTCTGATCCTGCCATGTCCATCAAACCCGATAGCAAGTCAGAAAACCAGTTGGATTTTCTAATTAATCGAATTAATTAATTCTTAAAATGAAAGCTGGTTCCCTTTCAAGTACTCACGCCAAAAATAAAATCATTTAACCTTGATTGGAATTTGGCACAATTCATGTTAGATCTGACAATCAAGCATGTTACTAACCGGTTTCAATGTATGTATTGAGAATTGCAGTGTTATTAGGTTGGGTTATTTCTTTCAGCTAAAGTCACAATAGTTAGGTAATCAATGAGTTTTTAACTTGCTACTGGTTCTGGCAAACATTTTCTGTCATTCAAAGTAAATAAAGTGTATTACAATATCAAGGTTTATTAAGGTACATTAACACTAGAGCTGATCAATTTATATTTAAAAACTGCAGAAACATTTTGCGTTATTGGCCTACATGGTCTGCTCACTGAGCACAACATTTAGTCCACTGGTTTTCTAAAACCCTCAGCACGAATACTGATGGTAAGAGCTTTATAAAACTTCTCCTGTCTCTGCGGTATGATTCATTAAACTGTTGGTAGCTAAAACGCTTAGACCTTTTATAGTTGTTGACCTGGAATAAAGAGGATGTGTCCTGTCGAAACCGAGGGGTAGAAGAATAACTACATCTGCTTTTACGCTGGCTCATCGATGCCAAACAACAATGACCCTGTGTTTGCACAGAAGCGGCTGCGTACACTGGAGATTTAGCTGAGCACGAATGCTCAGCTAAAGTACAGTCGCATTTTTATCTCAGAGTTTTCAGTTTCCCCAAAAACGGATAGAAGCTAGTAGCAAGTGGAAAAGAAATTTCTGTGGGTGAAGGTGTGTTTCTTCCACATCATTCTGGTGGTTTTTCTGGGATTTGTCCTGCTATGCTAACAGACATCTCGACACTGGACTGAAACATTGTCTCTTTGTAAGTCTGGGGTTCATTCTACATGGCTCTCAAGGTGCTTTATTTTGAAGGGACCTATGAGAACTGGAGGTTTAATCCTTCAGTGTTGCTACGCTATCCAAACTGGCAAAGATTTACATTATTAAAACTTAAAGACTTGTTCAATTTCTTTCATAAATCTGCTAATAAACATAAACATCTTTGTTCTAACATTTGTTATCATTTGTAACTTTTTAAATTAAAGAGTATCCTTGAATTCCTTTGAGATACGCTTAAGGCTGCGTTCACACTGCAGGCTGAAGTGACCCAATTCCGATTTTTTGACGTAATGCGACCTGTATCTAATCATTTCATGACAGTCAGGACTGCACAGGTCGAATTCTTTTCGAATGCGACCCATATCTGATACGTATCCGATTCAAATGAATACATTCATCCGAACTGAACGTCACCGATATTTGACAAATTTCACCATTCTGTGCCCTGATGCGCGCAAGTGGGGAGAAAAACAACAACTATGATGGACTATAATGAGGATTAAATTGTTAAAGGTGTTAAAAGTGCTGGCTCCGGTCGGACAACAACTTCAAATGGGTAATCAACGCTCCACCGTTTGCCTCCATGTTTACTTCCGCAAACACTGAGCACTTCTTCTTTTTATGGTGGTTGGCAAAACACTGAGATGGCTGACGCTATTGCGCCCTCTACTGCGCATGCGGGACACTTTCAGGTCATTTGCCCGTTCAGACTGTGTTCTACAGTCTGAACGGGCAGTTCCGACTGTGTTCACACAATTTCCCAATTGTGTGGTCTTAATTTAGTCCATCCATTCATTTTCTAACACCCTTGTCCCTAGTGGGGTCGGGAGGTGCTGGTGCCTATCTCCAGCTAACGATCCGGGCAAGAGGCGGGGTCACCCTGGACAGGTCACCAGTCTGTCACAGTCTTAATTTAGTCAAGGCTCCTATTGATACAGATCATATCACTTTACTAAAATAGTGGCCTGTCATTTTTTGCACAAGTGATTTTCTTTTTCTTTTTGTTGCCTAAAACATCTTTTTGAAAGAAAGAGATTGTGATGGTGTTTTTTGAATCACTTTTTTACAAAAAATGTGGTTTATTTATTTATTTATTTAGCTAAAAAAAACAAAAACACCTTTTTGATAAAAACCCTCCAAAACAGCCCCCCAAAAATCTAAGGGTCAAAGTTTTGGCAATATCAAATTGTAATAAACTGCTTTAAAAATATTGTCAAGGTGGATCAGAATGGATTGTGTAGAAATCTGTGTTGCAATTTCAACACCCTTGTATAACAATAGCAGCATTAGTAAAAGATTACTTATGTGATACTAATACTAAGACTACAAAAAATAAGTATTTTACTGAGTTATGTGTAATGTGATTTAATTTGCATGATACCTATCAGTTTTTGTGATATATATTCAAATTAGCAATCTCTGCTTAATTTACCACAACAAAAACACAATGTATTTTGATATGATCTTACAAAAGTTTAAGCAGTAAAGGGTTAATAAAAGTAATAGGAATGATTGAATATGTCACCTATTCAAGCAATAGGAATATTGTTAGAGCTGCATTAAAGTCAGACTTGTTAATGCACATTCATGCGGAGACTTGGCAGTAGAAACCCCCTTCCTTTTGGAGCAAACAGGAGGATTAAGTGTGTGACTGACAGACTCCCTGTGTAATAACTACAGCTTTCTGGTAGCATGAATGAAAAGCGGCATTAGTTCGGCGTTATTAGCACTCGGGAGTGCGGGTTGGTTTCTAACGTCCTTGGATATTATTGCGTGTCGCCAAAGAAAAGTTGTCCCAACGAGAAAACAATTTACTCTCCTTCCAATCGCGATCAAATATTAAAATGCCAACATACGGCGCCATAAACCTTCTCCAACAAAGTCCACCTCAGGATGCCCTCTTCATTGAACACGCAGGAAATTAATCACAATAGCTGTGATTGTTCGGCTGATGTGACCACTGGCACTTTTTTTTTTTTTTTTGGAAATGTTAATAAAGCCACGTTGAACGCTGCATTATTCTCGGCTGGAAGTCCTTCGCCCGTGGCTGCTCACTAAATCTCAACGACTTCATTAACTCATTACCATGATTCATGGCGTGCCTTGCCAGCAGCAATTAAAACACGACAGAGAAGAGCGGCGTCCTTGGGTCCACGGTTCCACTCTCGAGACTCTCACTGGATTTTAGCGGGATGATTGACGTATCAATAGGGACCTGGGCGGACGACACGGCTTCAGTCAATATTCAGATGCGTCTCACTCACACCCCGCGTCAGGAACAAATTGAGCACACCTTGTCAAGTGCCATCAGCTTTTGTGCTTTTTGGCAGCTGTTCAAGCAGGATACACATGTTCCGCTGTATCTGGGGAGACTTGCACGCCTTTTGAAGGTTTTGGTTAGACGCCAAAAAATAAAAAAGGAATTACGCTTTTGACGTACGGAGCCAGGGAAGAAAACAGGATCAAAAGTGAAAGTGAAATCACAGATGGTCGGAAAGGTGACCAATATTCCCTCTAGTGCAGAGTGGAATTGTTAATATTCAGCCAAACCTTTTTGTCATTTTAGTCCCAATTCAAGTAGGAGGCCAGAGGAGATGGAGGGGGAAAAATGGGCAATTTCAATGAGTATGTCGAGGCTTTAATTCTGCTCTCTCTGGTGTCTTTTGTGGAACACATTTCTATTCATAAGGCCAAGTCATTACAGTCATGGCCCCGCATACTTATGTTCACTTTGTAAAAAATTCAAGCAATATGGTAATTAAAATGCAACACTGAGCTCCTGTCCCCCTATGCAGTAATAAAGAAGCATTTATCTTAGTAAATGACTGACAGTTGATTATAAAAAAAATATAAAACCCTTACATTTCTGTCTTTTATTTCCTCCCCCCCATGTGAAGGCAGTCCTCCCACACCTTCTGCCTTTGTGCTGACTATTGTTATGGCTTCATTGTTAATGAGTTTAGGTTTAACTGGCTGTAATGAGTGGAGACTGGAGCCCCTGTCGAGCCTGATTGTGTTGTTGAATTGGGAGCTGGAAGCAGCGCGCGGCGTCGGTGCACGTCGTCGTGCAGGTGTGTGTGTGTGGGGGGCGGGCGCCGCCGCGTGCTGGTCTGCATCAGCAGAGCTGAGGAGGATCGCTTTTAGGAGGGTCACGGCTCACCGTGCGTCTCCGCTGCAGCGGCATCAGGTGTCATCTACGTTAGCTGATTGGTTTTTATTGTGAAAGTTACTGTTAAGCAGGCGTTGACTGCTAAAGCTGTGGCCTCGTTCAATTCTCAAACTCATCCAGTTGGCTTGAGCTTATTCATATTCAGCTCTGGAAAAAGTTAAGAGCCCACTGCATTGAACTCCATTGAAAACCTCATGGTTGTTCAACCAAATATTGATTTCTGATAAAACATTAGTATTGTAGTTCCTAAATGAACATTAACTTGTTTCCTTTGCATTATTTGAGATCTGAAAGCCCTGCATCTTTATCGTTAATCTGACCATTTCTCATTTTCTGCAAATAAATACTACATTTTTGCTGGGAATTTCAGAGATGTGTTGTCAGTAGTTCATAGAATAAAATAATAATGCTCATTTTACTCAAAAATAAACCTATAAAGAGTAAAATCAGATAAACTGATCATTTTAAGTGGTCTCTTAATTTTTTCCATAGCTGTACATGTGTATATATACGGAATGAATTTCCACTTTCACAGTAATTGCAGTGATTGAAGACAAAACTTAGATTCTAGTTATGATATTGCAATAACTTAAGTGAAATGTGGCGTTTATTTGAGCAGTCTTTAAAGTGAGGTTCTGCGGGTGCTGAACCAGAGTTTGTGCATGCTTCTAGGTTCGAAACTAGAAGCAATAGATCTGCTCGTAAATTAGCAAGCAGCATATCCGCACTCGTGGATTTCGCCCCTATGTTTAAATAAGTAATTATGAACGCATTTGGAGGCATTTAGAGGGCACGCAGTTCACCACCACATACAGGAGGAGGTGAACTGAAAAGTTTGAGGAATGCTGTATTACCTGGTAGCATGGGAAAGTAAAACACTTTGCTCTATTTATCTGGTAACTTCAACATCCACTGTGTCTGCTGCTGAAGAAAGAACTATGGTTTGAAACCATCATGGGTGGGGCTGCTCCTGCAATACAGCAAATAGAAGTAAAAGATTTGCAAAACATTAGAGTGCCGACTGAGACAATAATGGTAAACACAAGGACATAATTACATATTTGTACAGTGGACTTCCAGCTTAGGGACCACACTAACTAACTCTTTATTAGTTTAAATACCAAATATACCATATTATGCAATAATACACACAGTGGAAACTGTCTTGGTAATACCAAGGAAGCTAAAATTCACGGTCTTCCTTAACTGTGCTGCAAGAGACACAACCAATCAGCACTAAGGAAATGAATTCCGCTCTTGGATTGGCTGGTTTGCAAATGTCAGCCAATTGCACGTAAAGTATTGCGGCCAGGTATTTCAGCTACACCAGTTGAATTTTCTTTAGAATATTTTAGATAATTTTTTTTTTTTCAAAATCGCTAAGAAAAATCCGCAAATAGAAAGATTTCCGCAAATGATCTGAAGTCAAGTTCCACAGATAAATCTGCGAATAGTTGAATCTGCGAATACTAAACCACAAATAGGCGAGGAATGAGCCATTGAGCTGTACACTGATGAACACAGGTCCTTTCTGGAGATCTTTAGAGACAAAGTTTAGTTTGATTAAAAAAAAACAAAAAAACAAAATAAATAATAAAAGCATGAATTGTAGTTTCCTACCTCAGCTGAGCTCTCATAGTGGCGCTGTCAAAGAGTTGATGACGTAACGCTGACCAGACCTTCCCAACGATGGAGTTACATTTCATCAACAACAATCTGAAATCCTGATTTTAGACAACTAGAAACGTTCACTGTTAGACCAAACATTTCAAGATTTTACCAAAAGTATAAAAGACATTGTTTAGACGTTTTTACAATGCCACAGTAGAACCATCTAGCTCGACTAAGTGAATAGATTTAGCCAAATTAACCGAGTCAATAGTTTGTTCCAAGTGTTCACTAACTTGTGTAGTTTGCATCAGTTTGCAAGAAAACTCATATGATCAGAGTTAATGAAGATCTCAGGCTATTTAAAGACTCAAATCTTTAACCCTGGTGGTTCGGGAACCGACCAGTTTGAGTCGGCATGTCTCAGTCTCATGATGGTAGTCATGTCTTAATAAAGTTTTTTTTAAGAATCATTTCTGTTTAGCTTCTTTGGAAACTTGACTATTGGAAGGTATGTAATTTGGAAACACCTCGGGGCAGACGCTAAGGTCTCCTGACCCGCTTACAGATTTCATCGTGGGTCAAAAATCATTTGCGTGAAATATTTTGTAGCAGTCGAGCTGAAGCTTGGTAGCTTAATTTGTGTGCCGTGTCTTCTCTCCCCTGCCGTCCTGCAGCATAATTCTCTAAAATGAGTATGTGGACAGAAGATGAGATATGATTCTTGGAATTAAAACAGCATTTTGTACTTTGATCATCCAGCAGTGTGTGAAGCGATGAAATAAGAGGCTCCTCTTTATCGAATCCTTGCTCTCTCTCTCTCTCTCTCTCTCTCTTAATCTTCCCCTTGCTCGCTCGCCCTGCTCTATCTGAGCTTAGGGGATTGCTGGATGAGATGGAGAGTTAATGAAGAAAGCCTTTTTCTCTCCCCTGCTAGAAGACTGGTAAACTGCAGCAACTTTGTACTCCTCTTTTGTTAATCACGTCACGATCGGCTTTCTTGCTTTATGGTCTCAACCCCTGAACCAGTTGAGCATGAAAAATTTCACGTCGTTACTTTTAAATATACAGGGAGCAAACCCCAAACAGCCGCACAAGCTGCTCTAAGCGGGTCTTCTAAAGCGGGCTGAGAGGCTTCATTTCTCTTCCGACAAACAACAAATTTAATTTTTCCCTGCGCGCCTTTGTGTTTCATATCGTGCGCACATAATTCTTATGTTTATTCGCACGTGGCCTCGTCTCCACGAAGAGAAGCGAGGTATGATGCTGTCAAAAAAAAAAAAAGATGCTATCGCCTAATGCGGAGGCCGACGTGGGCTGGAGCTGGCAGCGTGGGTTATGCAAGCAGGGTTCTGGAGGACTGATAGCAATTCCAACACGCCCAGCAGGGGAGCAGCTGTGAGTTCGTCAGCGTGTGTCCCTGGTGTTAAGCGTGTGTGTGTGTGTGCAACATAAATTACACTTTCAGTCTACTGCACAATAACGGTGCTCAACGTTTTGTCACAATTACAGAGCAGTTTGGGTCTCGGACGTGTTAATTTGTTAATATGCTAAGCAGTTAGCAGTGCCTAAAAAACCCCGGTCCGTCCAGGTAGCTATCCAGATTGTCTATACTGAATAATGACTTTATGACCAATTTTTTGGTCAAAGTGAAAACCTATTAAAAGTCAAAAGTCAACCTAAGTGAACAAACTGGTTCTCCAGCGTCAAACTCATTAACACAACATACTGACAGTAACATTATTACGCCTGCCTCACAAGGCAAGATTTTAAAATTGTACACTGATTCTCAAAACCTGAGAACACAAAAAAAAAGACTTAAAGTTTGGTTTTAAAGTGTGTGTGCCATCGAGCAACACAGCACACACGAACAACATTCAGGGAAATCTCACTAAACGTGACCAAACGTGAGTTCAACGTAAACAAACATGGCCGACCAGAAAGAAGCAATAGCTATATTGCTATATTAACAGATAAAAAAAACAACAAAACAAAGACCTCTCTGACGTCCGCCGGACTTTCTGGGTATTGTGCATACAGGAAATGCACAGCCAACTTAGACGAGTCTCTAAGTGAGAGTTGTAATGCAGCAGCAGTTGACTGAAAGTGAAATTAGAAAGCTGTTTACGAAAAAACTAAAAGTTTGTCTTCATTTACTGCCTCAACACATGCTTCTCTGTTAAAACACGTTAGTCACACATTTTTTTGCAACGTGGTTAAAAGTCTAGCCACTATTTTCTGTCGGTGCACTCTAACATACTACACATCAGCGGCATGAGGTTGTAAACCCATGGAAAATAAAGCTGAAATGACGAAACCAGACATTAAGAGCCTGACAACAACACACCACTGGGTTCCTTCATCTCTTTCTGCTGTAAAACAGTGAACCCAGAATCCTAACAGCTCTTTTCCATGCTACGCTGAAAGCTGGGAGTTATCACATTACGATGATCCATTTGCAGCAATGAATTAATGAACATTTGGTTTGAATGTGGTTTCGGCTCCCAGGCTGCACCCGCATCATTAGCGAGTGAGGTTTTTTTTTTATTTTTTTATTTTTTTTATGAGATTTATGAGAGCTACATGCGCTACATTGTGTGTTAATATGAAACGCAAGACTATGTGAAGTCTCCCAGTCATAAAAAAACATTTAGCTTTATTGCAACATACATCACAGTCTGGCAGCAGCCCCTGGAGTCAGTATTACCATCATGTAAGCCGTTATGTCACTGAAATACTCATTATTATCAATGAAACTCAAACATTGACACTAGATCAAGAGATTTAGCAAAAGGCACTCACTTTTATGTGTGTAATTTCTGCTTTCTGTACTTATTTGCTAAGATTATCAGTGGAAGCAAAAAGTGAAGTTCTGACAGTTGTTAGTTCTGAACTCAGTTCACCATTGGTTTATCGATTTTTGTCACGACAAATTTTTCTGAACGATAAATTGTCCCAGAAATTATCGCAATGAACGATAATGTTGTTTTGAGATTATTTTCAAGAAATATATTGGTAATGGCATAACAATGCAAGTACACCCTCTCAAATATCCATTAACTTTTAATTCTAATTAACATTTATCAACATTGGTACTGGAAGATCTTTTAAATATTCAAAATAAATAAACAAAACAACAAATCAAATGAATTATGAAGTCTCTGTACACAAAATTGTCCTTCACAAAATGGGCTGGTTGAGACCAAAGCACCAGACTGAAGGCTTTTGTCGTCTAGTTTTTGGGAGGAAGAGAGAGAGAACAAAAGAGGAAGACGATAAATCATGCTAATTGATTGATTTACTGTTTATTGCGACAGTCTTAGCCTCTTATATAAGCAAGCAAGCGCCACATCATGTTTCCAGTGAAATTATTTTGCTGATATGCCAAGGTCTGCCACGGAAAAATCCAAGAAGAAGAAATCTTGGGTTGAAAAGCCGAGCAAATACTGGCAAACGCTGCGGGTGGGAACGCTGGCAGGTTGATTGGCCCTCAGAAGGGATTCTCTTCTTCTCAGCCTATTATTTTTTTATGCTTGGAGTTGTGTTTATTTAAAATGGTGCATTATCTGAAATTCTAAAATTTCCTCCCTTCTTTTATTGTCAGAACTGCTCTCGCTGAATAAGTGGAGGTGTGAGAATGGCACTTGAAAACGCAGTGTCAATCCAGCGAGGAAGCACGAGCGCGCCCCGCTGAGCTGCCAGGTGCTCTTTTATTTGTAACCGCCGTTAAAGTTTCGTCTTTTATGGAAATTGTTGTCCCTCGGCTGACAGTTGTTTTTGAAGCCTCCGACTTATGCTTCTCCCCGGGCAAAAAAACCAACAAAAAACACACTAAACATCGAGAAGGCTGCCTAGCATTAGATGGCAACACCGTGAATCGAAACTATCGTTTGCTTATTTGCTGAGGGGAAGTTTTGAATCTTTTGCACTCATCAACCTTACGTGTTTCTGGCTAAAAAAACCTAGGTACTGCCCTTCAAAAAAAAAAACTAAGAAGCATAATGTTAAGTCAGCAAAGCTTTGGCTCGAGAATTTATCAGATTTTTCTTCCTAAAAAAAACCCAATAAGACTGGGAGATCCCTGTTTGATGGATCACAAAAGTTTGAAAGGTTTTTTTGTTTTTGCTTCTCCAGCTGGTTCAGAGAGAATCCGCTGAAGTACCACAAATAAATTTCAAGGGATGCATTCTGCGTCTGTTAAAGTTGATGATTTACAGCAGCCTCGTTTCTGACTTTAAAAAATGTTGGGAGTTCGCCGGGTTCACAGGGTTCCTTCACTGTAGTGATACAGCACGAGGCTTAAGCTGCGCACCGAGCCAAGGACAGGAGAGTCTCTTCTCTGCGGAAAACACTCCCAGAGATAAAAACACTCTCCTCTGAATATCTCAGCTATTTATATCTTCACTACTTTTATAGTTTTTCTAATTGACTAGAAGTAAGAATGTCCCTGCTAAAGACTGGAATTTACTGGCCGATACCAAGTTGCAGTTTTCCCTGAAGTCTTAACCTTTGTGTGTGTAAAATGCGTTATAATTTCATAATTAAAAGGAAAAAGAAGTGTTCTGCAGGTTCCCGGTTTGCTTGTAAGACTTTTCAATCCAACGAAGAAAAAAATCAAGGATATCCCCGCTTAGACTTCAAAACAAGTATCTTAATAAACTTATTAAACTCAAATAAAAATCTTTTCTAAGAGAAAATATACTCCTTTTAAACCATAAAAGGAGTACATTTTCACTTTTAACTTATTTAATCAAGAGAAACAACAGTAAAAATGTTTGCTTAAACCAATATGTGTGACTCTTGTTAAGTACCAATCAGAGATTAGAAGAGCGTGAAGGTTGAGTGTTCACGTACAAAGACTGTTCTTAAAACGATGTTTAGGAACTAGAGTGGGCTTAGATGTATTTGCATGGATATCTGGACTAATACAGTGATTTCTGTTGTTGACCTGTGCAAACATTTATAGCAACAGTCATGCGATGTTCTTGCACCGTCCAGGTTATTTCTGTTTTCTAAATATGTCTACATGTCAGAGTGGCTTTTACTAAAGGGGCAGTGTTATGTCAAATCAACTTTTTGGAGCTTTACATCAAGTTATAATGTTATTCACTCATCAGAAACATACAAGGAGTGTTGCTATGATTCTTTCATGCATGTTTGAGAAATCCTTTCATCTCCATGGCAACCATTGAGCTGTCCAAAAAGCCTGGTTGCGCTTAGCCCCACCTTTAAGGTGCAGCTCATCCTCACAGAGCAGCCCTCCCCCATGATTCTCCTACTCTACTCCTTCAGACTAGTCATCAGCAATTAGTACACCACCTGATGGAAGTGTGGTTCAGCTAAGCTCATTATAGGAGCTACTTCTCAGCAACGCTTGTAAAGATGCTAAACGGTTAATTATGGAGGATTGATGTTGTGATGACTTCCTGAAGGCGGAGTTTCAGAAAGAGCAGGAGTTTTTAAAGAGACAGAGGCCCATTTTCAAAATGTTAAATCAGAAAGTAAAGTTTCTTTTAAGTTATATTAAGCTTTTTTTTTTATTGTGTAACACAGTTACTTGATAATGCTGTAAAAATGGCTCTATGCGCCTGGAACACACATAATACTGCCCCTTTAAGGCCCTGTCAGTTTGCTGAAATGAAAAAAAAGAAAAAAAAGTTTTTTTCATTTCAGAGTGCATCTCCAGCAAGACTTCTCATAGATGTAAACTGTGCTATAATGGTTCATTTAGTTGATAGGTTTAAGGTCAAAACCGGTGTGCTCATCGTCCTGAGCCACATCTCAGGAACGCATCCTGGTTGCTGTGTGGGAGGCAGTGGCGATGAGACGCTGATGGTAAATCAATAGTGATGGATCAAAGTGCTGCATGGCTGGAGCCCCGTGGTGTCGGGGTGTGTGTGTGTGTGTGTGTGTGTGGAGTGAGGGAGGGCGGGGGGAGGGGGGGAACAGCAGTGACTCCTCGCCTTTCTTCTTCTCATTATCCTCTCCCCACCTCTCCTCTCTTCTCCTCTCGCCCCGCTTCTCTCTTTTCATCTCAAAATCGCGACTCCTCTCTGTCATCCCTCCGCCCCTCCGCCAGCGCCTTAGCAGTAATAGCTGATACCTTGTGTCATGGTGTCAGATGGGATCTGCCAGTAGTTGATGGGAAGATAAAATGCCACAGAATCAATATCAAACCGCTAAAATTGTGCTCATCTCCCCGCTGCCTCCCGCACTCGGCATGTCCAGAAATCTGCTGCTGTGGCCCCCGGGCACCCGTTAAAGATTTATAAGGGTTAATTATAATGACATTAAACTCTTGTGCTGTTTTATTATCTAATGTTGGAATGTTCACACATATCGACCATGTCAACCAGACTGATGTTTTGAATAAAACTATTATTTTTTTCTTGCCATGCAATTCAACCCACAGTGACTTCTACTAACTACTAGCTCAGTGTGATTACATTCTGTGGCTGCAGCTCAGTCTGATCAATAACCACTGGGTTCTGTTTTCTAGGGGAAAAACATTGGCCGGTCCGCTCCCAGAGTCACCATGGTAGGGATGGCTGTTTTCTGTTTAAGGGTCAAAGTTGCCTCAAACCACTTCCTGTTGTTTGGATTTGCTCTGTGAGCCTGTTAATGTTCAGCAGCAGCAGAGACAGTGTTTGGAGGCAGCTCATACCTGGAGTGTTAATCATGGTGCAGTGCCCTCCCATTGACCTCTATCTATTTATCTAACCTGTGTATTCGACCTGTAACGTTTAGCTCTCCTGTCTGTGTGATGAACTACCTGTGTTACAGTCTGGTTTGTATGTGCTGGATTCAGGGGGTGTAACGGTACAGGAGGATTTTAAGCAGAATTTATTTACTGTCCACAAACTGTTCTGCTTTACGTTCACGGGTTTTGTTCATTTCGGTATTCTCTCAAGAGAGACTTCAAGATATTATTTGCAGATCTTTTTTTTTTTTTTTTTTCGGAAAATGCAAAACAGAAACAAAAAAAGTTGCATGTCAGATATTTTATAACACCTTTTTTTTTCTTATAAAGTAGCCAAAGTGCAAAGGAAATGATTGATTAGATGTAAAGAATACATAAAAGTTGGAAAAGAGACACATATGTACCATTTGGTTAGCTAAGCCTTCATTTTAAACGGTTCTGAATTGAATTCAGTTTATATAACGCCAACATGATGCAACACGTTTCATCTCGAGGCGCATTACAAAAACGTAAATTCATTCCCGTCATACACACATTCTATTATCAAACAATGCAGTAAAGTTGGGTTTATTTTTCAAATTGGCTAAAAAGTCATGAAGTGATTGACTTGCAGCGTTCACTCCGCCTAGCAGGGCAGGTAGTGAAAGTACACAACCAATTGCGTTGTGTCACTGACTTTACAGCAATCCCTCATAGTGGACAACTTTTGTCCACCATATTTTTTTTCCCCACATTTGGCTGATTGGCCAGATGAATGCTTTCCTTCTAAACAAATATTGATTCAACTGAAATTTCTGCTTAAAAACACGGACAGTGTTCAGTCGGTTGCAGTAGTTCCATGAAGTACTTGGATATGTGATTGAGGAGTTTTCCAATCAACCAGTTACAGTGTTAAAACTGGTGCTGGAGGATCTTAGCTCACCTAAAAACACACCTGAAACACACATACAGTATTCTTTTAATTTAAGAAAAATGTTAAGAATTTGTGCATGTTTAGAGCTGGTTTAGCTAAGTGCTAATCAACTTTAGTAAACAGGAAAACAATCACATTTATTAATTGCTATGATTTCCTGAGAACTGATTTCTTTTTCTAACTTTCACAATCATTCTGAGTTTGTTCCCGAGTTAAAAATCTACATTTGATTATACGTTCTAAATCACGACAAAGTATTGGTGAGAATAAAGTCGTAATATTACAAGAATGAATTCAAAATATAATAAACTCATAATAATATGAGAATAAAGTCATATTATGAAAATAAAATTGTAATTTTATGATTTTATTCACTTATTATTACTTTGTTCTCATACAAGCTTATTCTTGTAATATTATAATTATTTTATTCTTGTAATTTAATTCTCTTTATTGTGTTAGCATGGCCCTAGTACTCCATCATGCTAAATATAAATCAGTTATTTACTGAAAAGAAATAATCATTTCCTTTGTTCTTATTTCATATGAGGAAAAATGTGAAAACAGACAGTAACTGTGTAGCTTCAGTGATGTCACTTCCTCCCTTGTCTCTCTCACTAACATGATCTGTAAAGTCGATTAAAAGTGCAGAAACCTGTAGTAGCTGTGAATTACTAACATGGTACCGTGACACCCTTTCTTGGTTTTGCTCTAAACTCTTGTGTGCTAATGTGGGCCTGCCTTCAACACCGTACAGCCGCCGTCGCTCAGGCTCTGTTTTCCATTTATTAACTGAATGGGACACTCCTTGAGCACAGATTGGATGGAAGTTGTGGAAAACACGAAAAAGCCAAAACGTACTGTAAGCGAAGCGACGCTCCTGGTGTTTGTTGCAGCCGGCCCACATCGTGTTTAGTCTCTTTATTGTGCTGTGCCTTAGAACCTGACTGATCGGCCTCATTTCACTCCTCTGTTCTAATCTGTGCCCTCTGAAATGTACGTTTGTTTTTCTTTTCAAAAACTTGCTTCACTTTCTCTGTGATGTCCTGACGCTGGAGTTGATGTGCTAACCTCTGACGTGCGTGTGCTCTCTGGCTCTGTCCGTCTCAGTGGAGAGGAGGGCTGGTCTATAAAGGCACGGATAAACGCAGTTTTGATGATGTTACTTCTTTTATCTTAAGAAGACATCAGATAAATCTGTGCTTATCCTTGCTTACGATATACGGACCCTCCTCTTCCTCCTCTGCCTGTTCCTCGCCCTCCACCTCCTCTCAAAAGGAAGTCTGCTTTTCAACAGCCTGCAAGCAGACTTGGTTGGTATCTCCGTCGACTGCTGAGAAGAAAAAAATATTACATTTATTCATTCGATGTAACTTACCATGCAAATGCCAGCTTTGGTTTTTCAGGGAGAAAAACCTGGGCTAATTATGTCTTTTGCTGTGACACAACAACTCCGCTCTCCCAATAGAATGGTTACTTTATTGCCTTCACAGGGGTCACAAGAGTTCACTTGTCCATCGTTTCCCACAACGAGCTGGTCACGGAGTCCATCTCAACGTCTTGTGCTCGCTTCCCCGCCACCGCGGACAGTATCCCGGCACATTTGTCAAACGGGAGAGGCGAAGACACGTCAAGTAACAACTTGGCCTTTGCTGTCTGGGGGTTTGATTGTGAGTTATGAGATAAAGAGCGATACTTACCAGCGTACTGGATGGAAGCAATCTGGACAGGGGTTGTTCCACACGTATAGAGCATTAGAGTGGTATTGAATTTTTTCTTTTTAATCGGAGCTATTCATTTCAACCAATTTAAAACACGTTCATTTAGATTTAGTCATTATCCGATGTGAAATATGGATAACTCAACAAGCATGGCCGTCTTAACAAAGTACAAATCATTATGATGGCAAAACTGATTCATAAGAAGGATGGTCTCCGTGTGGATGGAAATGGATGCTCTTATTAAATTAATGGAGATGGCTCATTATAGCTGAGAAAACTGATAGTCGTATCGTTCATTTGTTTGTTTAAGGACTTCTTCAAGAGATTTCTCAACTCAGTTCAAGGAATTAAATCACTATTATTCATTTTAGTCTTTTTTTTTTGCTTTTTACTGATATGAAACAGACATGCGCTGCGGTATTTAAAGCTAACCCTGTTAAATACCACATGAGATGAGGGTGCGTATTGGAAACAATGTGCAGAGGATTGACTCTACTTCTGCAGGTCTGCTCTGTTGCCGGGGGAAACAATAGAGTAGTGCTACAACGGCTGGATAGCAGACCTGAAAAGACACTCTGTGCAACCATCTCATTAAGCTAAAGTTGTTTTGTAAGTGCACTTCCAGGACCATCTTTATTTATCTTATGTTAACTCATAAGAAAATTGAGAAATGGAAACTTCCTTAGCAGGTTAAACACCAATGCACTGTACATGCAAGACTGGAAACTAGCATGAATAACTTGGGAGAGGTTTACATTTACAGGATTTAAGATCAATACCATTTGTGCAGCATATTAGTTTTATAATACAGGTCTGAGTGTGGAATGTGAGCTTTTTGTCTCAATGGTATTGGCAGATATGAAGCCATGTACTTTTTTTGTAAATGTTGAAAAATTCCAAAAATCCACCACATCTTCCATACGTTGATAATCAAGATTAGATAATCAGATAGTTGAAATTATTATGAGTCGATCTTTTAACATAAAAACAGAAACAAGACAGGGCCACTTTGTTTTGTTTTTTTTACATTTATAAAGCAGAATATTGTGGATTTCACCCCACTGGTCCCAGTATACATACAGTATTCAAAATAGAAATGCATCAAAAACAAAACAACTATTTAGAAGCACGACACGACTGGCTTAGCAAAATCTTCCTTCCTCACTTTGTTTTACAAAACAATAGCAAAAATGCAGTAAGAAACGGTACAGAAACTTAAGATGTCAATATAGTAAACATATGTGACTTCTGACATTTTTGACAATTGGGCTAAACTTCAAATAAGCTATTAGTTGTTCATGAAGCAAATTGTTCAAATAGATTCTCAAATTTCAAAGTGCAGACACCAGAATGTATGCTTCTAAAAAGTGTGCTGCCATGACTCGTAATGACAAAATTATATTGAAAAGTTCCCTTGGGGATAAAATCTGCAGTTAAATGGGTATATTTATGTAAATCCAAGCCAATTAAAGGGATCCATTACACCAAATATCAATACAGACAAACTGATAGATGTTTAGGTTAACTGGCTTTTATCTGGGAGTTAATCATTCCGGTCTGTTATTGCACATTAGCATCACTTGCAGATTATATCGCAAAAGAAGTAGAAATTTCTCACATCTGCTGGACTTTATGGGTACGTTTGCATCGGCACGTAACTAAGAAAATACAAAGAGGGTTGAAACTGACGGTCAAATGATTAAGCCATTAAGCCATTTGAAGGCAGACAGTCAAAATAAAGCAGCTTTTTTGTTGTGCCAATATTAGTGCTCACTCATGAAGTCTGAAAAGATACCCAGAAATAGATATAGACTGAAAACCATAGGATTTCAGACCAAACTTAAATTAAACTTGTCTTAGATCTCTCCTACTTCAGGGTCCAGTTTGTGACCTTTTCCCAAAGTTTTACCACTAAGAGTAGAACCAGTTCCCCCTTTCAGAAGGGATCTGGTTCCCTTTCCTTGCATTTTAACGGCATAGGGAGACAAAGCCTCACTATTCCTTTCTCAAGCACATACGACAGCTTCTGCAATTTTGATATGTCATTACAATCCACAGCATTACATTACATTCACAAAACTGAAATGCCATACACAGTATGCCACACATTTACAACACTACTACGCAATTTAAAGATATGCTACCAAAGCAACGAATAGGAACAACTCTGCCTCATCACGTGCTGCAATATGCAAACACTTTGTTTGCACTGATGAAGATTCACACCCTCTGCTACGCTGAATGCTTGGAAAGCTCCAACTGCTGGCAGCTATATGTACTTTTCATTTTCAGCTCCGAATTCCAGAACACTTGGGAACATTTTTATAGCATTGCATATTTAAACTAACTTAACACAAGATAATCAAAATGGGGTCACATAAAAAAACAAAAAGTAGGATTAAGAATTTGACGTAATTGTTTGTTTTAAAGAGGAATTCTGAGACTGACCCACAATCCTTCCCAACAGAGCTTCGGTTCATTGAGGTCTGCAGGTATTTTATTGATGCACGGCTCTCTAAAGGTCCTGCCGGCTCAATGCAATGAAGTTTGAGCACTCGACTTTGACCGAGCGACAGCAGAAAACTTTTAATATGTAACACTCGCAGAGCGTTAGCTGCAGCGTGATGAATTAAAAATGAGGGTGCGAAGAGACTGATGGAGCTACAGTGCAACTGCCAGCAGCATTTTAAAGTCAGAAATCAACGAGTGAGTCTGCAGGAGGCACTGAAATCACAATAAATTCTCTGCCTCCTGCCTTGATGCCTAGGCGGAGCTGTCACTCACTGCCTTCGTGGAGCGCATTCAAGTTTCAGAAACCACACTGATGTGTCAACCAATTAGGCTGGCATACATGTTAATATTTACTCCGTTTTAGCTCCACGTAAATTATGCTTTGGTTAAAAACAATGGGTGAAGAGATAGCTTATTACAGCGCTTTGCAAATGTTTTAATAGACTAAACTTTATACAAATAAAAATATTAACATTTTTATGTGTACTTTATCCAGGCGTCCTTATGCTTTTTAGAACAACCATCCACTGCAGTTCCAGCTGCACATGTTTACTAAGTTTCCGCATCAATATTGAACATTTTGCCCATTCTTTTTTTGCTCAGCCGGATGGGATGGAGTGTCTCTGTGAACAGCAAATGTCTACTCTGGACTTCTGACTGGAATTTTCTAAAGCACGAATACACAAATATTTCAAAATGTTTACCACCTCAGAAAATCCTAACCCTACAGCATACCGCCAATACGACAGGGAAATGCATTTGTAAGATAACAAACTTACATATACATGTTTGACATAAACATTCAAACTGCATAGATCCTTGCATATAAACCTACAATACATATTATCTTTTCTGTTACACTTTTTTTTAAGTGGATACTTACAAAAGACTCAGCAGGAGTCAAATGGAAAGGCTTCCAATGTGTTCTTGCATATGTTTTTTGCAGTTTATTTAGTAAACAATCCATACAAATGAGTTTTTTGTTTCTGTTGTGTGAAGATATTACTCAAATATTTTGTAGATACCTATAGACTTTATCTAAAGTCTGTCCAAGGTTAGGGTAGAAACACCTTTCTAAGGCTCTATAGGTGTAAGAGGACTCATTCATCAGCAACGCAGATCAGAGAAATTAAAGACAGAAGTTAGTGCAGAAGTTATACATTCACTGGTTCTTATAGTTTTGGCTGAATGAGACAAATACCTTTGGATAAAAGTTAAGCTTTGAGTTCAAATGGTCATTTTTCTTAATTACAAAGCATTACTCACAGTAGCCACTCAGTTAAGCCAAAATTAGCAGAGCAGCAAGTTCTATTAACAAAACTCTGAAGCTTTATCATCAATGCCGCAATTGGGTCAGCGTTAAGCTTCCTGCTCTGCCAGGGAAATCAATGGAGAGGTGGAAGCTACTTCTATCCAGGGGCCTGAAGCTTTGTCCCCACTAATCGAGTGAAGTGGGGCTATTATGGCAGTTAACATTTAGCTATTAAATGTGAACACTCTTTGTCAGTTGTTAAATGTCAGGCCCACGGTGGCTTCCGTTTCCTCCGCGTCCTCGGCGGCGAGAAGAAGGCAGGGAGGTGTTACTAACAGCACAGCACGCTGACAACTGAGCCGGCGGGACTCCACTATCTGTATTCATACCTGTCACATGGATTTACACACACACACACACATAAAGGATGTGTGCGTGTGCACTCTGAAGCCCTCGTGGCAGCGCGAGCTCCTTTTTGGGGCTGTCATAGCTCCAGCATGTTGCTTGGCAGGGCTAAAAGAGCAGAATGGCTGCTGGTTTTAGAGAGGGATGCCATGAGGGGAGCGGAGCAGAGAGTAGACGATGACTTTCTTATGAATCCGCGGTGGGTGGTGTGGAGGTGAAGTGCGGTGGTGAGGGGCTGAGGGAGTGCTGTGAGGGCTTGTGATCACTCGCCCATGTTGATGGTTCTCTCCACTTTTTATTGCAGCACTCCACCAAATCCTTGTTTTTTTCTCTTATCTGCTTTTTGTCCCACTTTATCCAGCGTCCAGTGTATTTCTGTCTCCATAGCTCTCTTCCCCACTGCTCCTCTGTCTGCTCTTGTGTGTTGTTGAGTGATATCAAGCCTTTAGGCTTTTCATTAGGTTGTGTTTATCTGTCTGTAGTGTATTCTAGTCTGTCTGAGTCCACCATGCTACATGCATGGTGGACGTAAACTTTAAACTCTTAAAGTTAAGAGTTGAAAGCTAGAGTTTTAAAGGTGCTTTCCCCCGATGTGCTGGTGTGGACCAATCAATTATTTGGACTTTGGGTAAAGGTACACCATGCAAACTTTTTTGCCTGAAGTATTTATTGATTCTTTTAAGGGCGATGGACAACTTTTGTTGGCAGGCTAAATAATCAGCCTGCCAACAAAATTAGTAAATTAATGTAAATTAGAGTTCTCTCATTTATAAATGATAGTGCTGCAAGAAGGTTCTAGGTTCAGATTTAAGATGGTGTTTTCTGAGTGACATGCATGTTGTCCCAGTGTATATGTTGATTTTTCTCTCAAGATTCATTCACATAGGCCCTGTTTAGTCCGTTTTAATCAAACTCTACTTCATTTGCGTGAAAGGTCTAGGAAGTGGTCTGTAGCACAGACCACTTCCATTTACCCAGGGCATTCTGGGTAAATGCAAACAAAACAAACATGAGAGTCTAGCGCTAGCAGGGAAATGACTTGTGAGCTTTTACAAAGGCGAAAAAGAAATCCTAGAATTGCTAAAATTGTACGCTTTTTGTTTTAAGTTTGGGAAGAAGGAAGTTCCACTTATGTCTTCTTCTGGTATTTTTGTTTCATTTGGCAGCGCCACCATAGGTGAGGGAGGGGAACAACTTTTTCTGTTAGTCTGGACCATATGACCAGCTGAAAATGTAACAAATGTTGCAAGTTTGGTCCCCAAACAAACGGAGTCTACCAGACCATCAAGTGTGAAAACACCCTGAAAAACACGTATGTCTGGCATGTCAAAGGAAAATCCAATCAGTTTTGTTATGATTCCATCAGCACCATAAAGCAAAAAGTTTGCAAAATATGAATTTTTCTCTTTGATCTTCAATAGATTATGGCAAAAAAACAAAGAATTTAAACAAACACAAATACATAAAACGTAAAATTTCTACGATGACATAAAGGTCATAATCTTGACAGCAGCACGACGGTATTTTAGCTCCTTTAAAATGTCTGCAGTTTGACCTGAAAGCAGGTAGAGTACTGTAATTAACACCTCGAGGCAGAAAGCTGTGTGGCAGGCTCTTGATTGTGCTTTTGATGTTGCGCCACCATTGGCCTCATGGCAGCTGTTTAGAAAGTTCTTGGAGAAAAGTGTGAAGAGTCTCTGAGCGTGTTCAGAGCCCTGTACAAACACCAGTAGGCCAGTTTATCCTCTGTAATACTGATATGTTGTCCATCAAATGAGCTTTCATTGCAGGGACATTAGAGTGTGGTCTTTGTATCAAGGGTAACTTTAAAGAGAATGTTGTTCATCCAGTTTTAACGTCTTGATTTCCATTGTGCGCTGCTGTACACCAATGTCCATGTGATATAAAGTTGACCTTTAATGATGTACCCGAGGCTAGAATACTTCTGTATGAATGTAAACACCCTCATGGGAGGAAAGGATGACCTTTTAAATCATTGTATGGACTTCTTTTGGTTCTGGATGAGATTATTCTCCACAGATATTTGTTTAAACTTAAAAAATAAATAAATAAATAAACGACTCAGACCAACATCATTTCACTGTCTCGTCACAATGCTATCTGCTCTCCCGCCCCCGTCAACACTTATCACACACTGGTACCCGGTAGAATAGTTTCCTGTTGTTGCTCTCTACCCAGCTCCTGGCTTCTTACTTTTTCTCCTGTGGGAAGTGGAAGAGTTGAGGATTCTGGCATTTTGCGAGTTTGTTTTCCTGAAAATTGCTTTTACTTGACATAATGACGTTGACTTTTGGCAATGCACGGGTGCCAAGTCAAACACCCTGATGACCACGTTTGTCTGCACGGATAAATGAGTTGATGTGCCTTAGCAGTCAAAGTCCTGGCATGCATCACCTTTCTCTCTTCCCCCTCCCTTTTATAACCACACAGAGTCTTGTAAAAGTTTTCATTCCCATTGATCATTTTCCCTTTAGTGACTACATGTCTCTTCCAGCTTCCCACATCTACAGTCTGTAACTCTGCTTGAAAATAGCTGAAACTCTGTCAGATGTGGTTGAAAGCATTTATACAGAAGTCTGATTCTCAATTGGATTTAGTGTGGACTTTGACTAGGGCATTCTGCTTTAAAGTAAAGTATCTCCAGATGTAATCGTGTCATCATCCTGCACATTTCCTTGCAATCTCTAAAAGGTTTTCCAACTGAATGCACACTAATAAACGTAATCCATTTTACCCTTAATCTGACCAGCTGTCCTATTCTTGCTGCAAATAATATCACACAGCATAATGCAGCCACCACCACGTTTTGCAGCTTCACTGTGATAGAGTTAGTTTTCTGACACGTTGAGCACAAAATCATGTCAACGTTTTCGCATTTTTATTTCTATAAGGTTGTACATTTCTTTCACTTTTAAACTGCAGTCAGTTGTTTTGGCCATTTGGCTCAAGGGGTGTGGACACTTTTTGCAAGGCACTGCAACATTTCTTCTCATGAAATGTAGGCGGGATTCCCGCCTGGATACCGTGACATCAAAGAATGCAGAAATCAATGGCAGTCACAGAAATACGGGTACGAGTGTGTAACTACAATTAGCTCCGCGATTGCTTATCTAACCTTGGCAGGGGGTTTCAAGGTGCTTTCCAGTTGGCTCACTCTCCCTTGGCATGCCTCCCCTGAGTGCTTTATATGGATGCGAGGCTTGGAAGTGTGATGTGAAACAAAATGCCACACCAAATGTCATATTACTGACTCACTTGCCCGCCATCTGGATGTTATTATGCAAACTCGCCAAGGAGGTATTCTCCAGAGAACCCTTACTGTGTAAGCAAAGGGAAATTTAATGTGATTAATCCTCTTGTGGAATTGCAGGCGACTGTATCCAGAGGAATGCGTGTGCGACCGGTCTCTGCAGCTCCCTGATCGTAGATGCGTTTGAGGGGCCGATTTAACCATTAAGTCTCACAAAACACACCGCCGCGTCAACAGCCATTTAGCGATTTAACTCCGGTAATCTGAAGGGGGCATGTCAGTCACAAAGGACCGCTGGCTTCGAATGCGCTTTGGCGCGACAAGCTAGGGAGGTAAACGCAAGAGCCAACAGACATCGAGGTACGCGGGAGGAAACTTTAATCACTAATAGGTTCCTGGGGTTGGCTCAGAGTAACGCCGTGTGTGGAGGTTATTTTCTGACATAAGCTTAAGGAGGCCAGGAAGGTGACGAGGCTGCGGGGTGTCAGGAGCTGATAAGCGGAAGGAGAGTTTTGGTGGGAGGCTAACTGTGCTGGAGTTTCTTGAATGAATTTAATTGGTCTCCAGATTATGATGGGATCACTGAAAGAAGCCGCCCGGGGTCTTAATGAGCCTCGGCCCCTCTCTGATTCTGCTCGGCTGGTTTCTGAAGCTCACGCCCGTCTCCTCAGAGCCCCTCGGACCGGGGCTTTGAGTGGAAATTGCCAGAGTGAGATCAGAATTTGAGAAAATTGCCGAGTGTTGGTTCACACTTGGGTTTTTTTTTTAGCTGTGCGTTCAAATGGGCGATGCGGTGCTTACTGCAGAGTTGCGGCAAAGTAGTAAAGGAAGTTGTATTAAAAGTCCCTACTTCATCCTGTGAACATTAAACTCATGGCTGCAGAGGAACTGAACATTACGTCTGTATTGCCGAACTTTCTGACATGCAGTTTTGTTTACTTGTTTGCCAGGTACATTTGTGAAACAGGCTTTTGTCCCCTCAATTCTCCTGGGAATTAGTAATGACTTGTAGAGAAATTCCTTAGGGCCTAAAAACTGAATCTGACAGTCACTTTTAATCACTACGTGCTTTTTTTTTTTTTTTTTCTTACTGTTTGATCCCGTCTGTCAGATCAGTTAAAAAAACTCCACTTTCATTCTTAGGGTGTTTTCAGACCCGGTAGTCCTGGAGATTCTGTTTGATTGGGGACCAAATTTATTACATTTATTACATTTACTCAGTGAAAAAGACTCAGTTTGATATCGCTTAAGTTTTTTTTTTTTAATACAGTAAAAAGATTTAAGAAGCTCTTTAGAGACGAACCGTATTTTCTACGTCTCAAAGCATCTCTGTGGTTCAATCTGACTGTAGAAGAAAGTGAAACCCTGTCAGAAGATCACAGACAGCGAGAAGAGAACAATAGAGTATGTACATATTTTTTTATCCAGTTAAACTTTAAACATCTGTCTGTTGTCGAAAATCTTGGCTTTGAAGATGTTGGCAGCATCCAAGATGTGTTAGCATTTGATAAAAATTTACATTGTCCATGAAATACATGCAGAGTCAGCTGTTGTAACAAAGCTGAAGCCAGAATGGCTCCTCCATCAACTTGTCTTGTTTTAAGATGTTATGAAAATGTTAATGATCGCTCAGAGCAATCATATTTTCAGTGCTGATTTATGTCTTCTTAGGTTCCAGCTCTTTAAGAGAAATCAGAGTTCAAAACTTTGCGCCATCCAGAGATTAGAAATTCGACACGAAATCCCCTCAAGGTTAAGAATAAAAACATGTTAAAGTAAAAAGTACTACATTCACCTTTAATTCACATTAAATAATTCAGATTTAATAAACCCAAGTTTAAAATAATAAAATTCTGCTCCATCGGTCCACAGATCCCTCTCTCTGGACCTTAGGCGTTGGTTTGTGCAGTCAGGATTCACAGGACGGGTTGCTGCTGTTGATGTTTTTACCATGAAGGTCATGTTTGTGCATCTGTAGCAGCTCAGTGGAACAGAGCTCCGCCGCACCGGCATGTTAAAACTTTATTTAGTGTTTCATTTCACACTCTTACCAGCATTTTTGGGTGGGGTCAGCCGACCGCCGCTGCATCTGCAAACACGTGAAACAGAACAGGTTGAGGAGTTGGGATGAAAATAACATAAATAATAAACAAACTCCTTTCTCAGGACCTCGAGGTTTTCTTCTGCTACATTCAGTTCACAGTGATGAAAAATTTGCCATTTCAACACAGTAGAAGTGATTCGTTTAGTCCAATCAGCCGGGTCCATTTCAGTCTGAAACATACAAATGGCTGTCTGTAACGGAAGAGCCAGCCGCATCTCACTCGGCGCTATAAGCCCCCCACCCACCGTTGTGTGTCTTTGTGTAGATTTTAAAATTGTTTTTAATATTTATGGTTGCCTGAATTCTCATTAGCACAATATCCATAATGTGGCAAAACTCAGAGCAGGTATTCATTTCTGTCTCACTAAGAACTTAACTGTCATGTGCTCATTACGGCTCAGCCTGCTCCTGTTTGGTGCTGATTAGCTCTATTAATTTTTTTTTTCTTCTAGTGCTAGGCAGCTGCTTAAATTAATCAGAGGCTGGTCATTAGGGCTGCCACTGCAAAAGCATTTAAGCACAAGTTACTTATTCTCCCGTTTCCCTCTTGGTTTTTTTTTGGGGGGGGGGGGTTATTCTTGGCCACCCTTTACCTAGAGACATTAGAGCATTTCTCCACTTTTTTCTAATTTTTTTAAAGAAAAGAGTGATTCTAATCTTCTTTCTTACATTAATCCATCATCAAGTCAACTCCAACTTCCTCCACCAATTGTCTCTACCCAGTTTTCCTTGCAGGGTGGCTGGGGGGCTGGTCCCTGTTTCCAGCAGTCATTGGACGAGACGCGGGATGCGCCCTGAACTGGTTGCCAGTCCATCACTGAGACACACAGGACAGACAACCATGCACACACACACCTAAGAGCAATTTAAAAGAGATAATTTAAGCCAACACTGGTGTTTATGGACTGTGAAAGGAGGCCAGAGTACCTGGAGAGAACCCACGTATGGATGGGGAAACGCTCAAAGTCAATGTAAAAAGATCCCAGAGTGGGATTCAGCCCAGGAGTTTAAGCACAATGTCTTATTAGGGCTAATTTAGTAAGTTTAATGGATGTTTGTTTTTTATGGATTTTAATAATGTCATAAACAATGACTATACATCAACAGGAATACATCACAGAAATATGCCAGATTTAGCCAAAGAAGCTAATTTTCTTCTTGAGCAGGTTGATGGACGAGATTAACAACGTACATGACTTAAGGTTTATGACAGATTTCAGTGTGTAGCTACTGTAATTTACTGGAAAAACAAGTCACATCCATAAGAAAACGTGAAAACATATCAGATCATTTAAAAATGATTCAAGACACGAGGACAGCCTTGATTATCTAGAAACCATTGTTAAAGTGTTTTCCTGAAAGAGTTCAGTGATGTAATGTTTCTTAGTTCTGATGATGTATTCCAACAATCTGAAGCCCGAACTGCACTACTTTTTTTTTTTTTCCTGAAACGTTAACATTAAAACAAACCACACACCTTGGTTGCGAGCCGTCCACGACAAATGGTTTTGCGGGATTGTAGGATTCGTCAAAGCAAACTCTTCATGCAGGTTCTATTGCAGGGGTGCTCAAGTCCAGTACTCTAGAGCTACCATCCTGCAACTTTCAGGTGCATCCCTGCTGCAACACACCTGAATCAAATGAATGGCTCGTTACCAGGCCTGTTCAGAGCTGATCCCCGTCTGTTGGAGTAAGGCTGCATCTAAAAGTTGCAGGATGGTAGCGCTCGAAGACTGGACTTGAGTTCCCCTGTTCTATTGGAACCTCATAACATAAGCCAGGGGTGGCGAACTCCAGGCCTGGAGAGCCGCAGCCCTGCAACTCTTAGATGTCTCCCTGGTCCAAAACAGCTGAATCAAGTAGCTGAATCACCTCCTAAGTGCAGTCAAGTTCTCCAGAGTTCTGCTAATGACCTCATTATATGACTCAGGTGTGTTGAAGTAGAAACGCATCTAAAAGTTGCA
>CAEGAG010019795.1:0-37468 GCA_903067065.1 Brachyrhaphis terrabensis | reverse complement strand
TGAGTGGGTTTTATCACAAACACACACACACACCCACACACACACAGCAGCAAATGAAGAGTTAGAATCATTACCAGGCTGTTACATGAAGCTTATTAAACCATAAAATATTAACACACAAACTGAAGGGAAGACAAAGTTTCTGTTTAATCCCGCAGACGGAGGGATTCATCTGCAGTCATTCTGGCACATTATTTTTAGATTTTTTCCTCTCGTTATCGCTCATTCTGTTCGCCGCCTTTCCTCCAGCGGCCTGACTAAGTAATCAATTCTGACAGCTCGTCAATACGCCCGTCTCGGCGCTGCCAATACCTCTCCTACGTTTCCATTATTCCTCTCAGGCCGCAGACGACAAACAAAAGAGTAAAACACGACGCCGTCGATACGCCACCTTGATACGATCATCGAGGCGGATCAATGCTCTTGCTTACATTACAGCTCATGAGCTCGACCCGACCCCGAGCGCGCTGGAAATCACAGCGAGCGTGAAAATCGGTTTGTGCATACACTTTCTCCCCCCCATACTGTGTTCTTATCTCCATAGGGTCTATAGGGATTTTGTTCATGTATATTCTCTTTCATTTTCACAGGTAATTTCATTCTGGCTTTGAAGACGCTCTTCCTGCCCTGAATTTGCCCATGTTTGTATTTCACACGTGTTCTGCATCCTGCTTCATCCTGGATGGCTTGTAATGGATTTAAGATTTAAAACGCAGGACAGTGCCAAACAGAGGGATGGAGTGAGGGGAAGCAGAGCTGAAATATTGACTTTTTTGGCTTTTATGTCTTAAAGTTCACATGTAGCTTCGTGGATACAAAGCTAGACGTGCTCTTTGCTGCCCAAACATGCAAAAAATGCCAGAAATTGACAAAATCTGACATTATATTCATGCAGACACACACAGCTCTGGTTCTTGAGCCCAAAGAGCTTAGCTTAGCACAAACACAGCATGAAGGCTTGAGGTAATGCCAGTGACATGGATGGAGCTTTCCGGCCGGTGCAGGCGATGTGCGCTCGCTGCAGAAATAGTGGGAGATGAGAGCCTTAAACTCTGAGCGGATCAGACCCGGCTCTCCTGGACGCCACGGAATACGATCAAGAGAAACCGGAGAAACTGTGTGTGTGTGTGTGCATGTGGAATGATGGCAAAACCCATGTTGGAAACATAAGAGCTTAAAGGTGTTTTATATAATTTAGAAAACACCTAAGCTGAAACAAAAGGGTAGAAAATATTATGATAATGAAGAAAATCTCAGTGCTTCTCATTTTTCATCTCATTAAGTTTCACTATTTTCTCAGCAACTTTATTTAATTTGCTAATGTCCATCAATTTTAACCATCAATGTCTTGAATGGTGCAATATGCAAATCATTTCTAATCTTTCTCTGAACATCATTTTCTTATCCATTTGCTGTCAAATTTGAGATCCTATCAACTTTTCTTCTCAAGAACAAAGCTCTTTGCGAGATTCCCCATTTATGGACAGTCATGCAAATTTTCATGCAATTTGATTATTTTCAGAATACTAAAACCTGGACATTTCTGTTTAGTCTTTGAGGATATTTAAAAATTTTCCACTGAGCTGCATGAAGTTTAAAAACCAGAGTATCAGGCCTTCATGCAGATAATGATGATTGTGCATCAACCTTTACATAAACATGCACTGTTTACCAAGAATTTAGAAAATCATTCATTAGAAATCTTCTATAATGAAAATGTCAAACTATGTTCTTCTTCATATTTGTGTATATTTAAATAAATAAATGAGGGAAAAAATTAAACCAGGCCAAAAGATTCAATTTATATTCATTACTCTTATCACTGGTCTATAGCCTACCTTTTAGGAGCCATTTTGTATCTTAATAATCCAGGTCAGAGTTCAAATGCCTAAACAAGGAACAGCTTTAATTGAAAATACAAAACAATTGAACATAGAAGTAAGCAAAAAAAGAACCAAAAGAAAAGTGAAGATGGGTCTTTTGGACCCAACCAATAAATCTAGAATGGATCATTTGAGCCCAGTCAATAAATCTAGAAATTTTATCTTTTGGACCAAACTGTTACATCTAGAACATGAACTTTTGGACCCAAGTGATGCATCTAGAATCTGATCTTTTGGACCTTCAGAAGAATATTGATCATGTCTACTTTAGAAGATTACAATAATATCTGGCTGCTGTAAAGAAAGAAAAATAAATGACGGATGATTCAAGTCTTTTGTCCAAAAACGTCCATGTATAATCAGTTGTGTCAACAACTCTTCAATTAATCTGTAACAAACTGATAAAATCCTCCAGATGTTGCCTCAAACACACATCGCCTCCATTCAGCTGCACAGAAAGGCCAACTCTTGGATCTCTGGTGTTCCCTCCTTATCTCAGTATAATTTACTTGTTCGCAGACATCCTCACAATCATACACAGACACAAGCTCGTGTTCAGCCTGCGTGGTTTTCCTGGCGAGGAGGGAAACAGACACAGAGTGTGTGTGGGTAGATTTAGAAGTGAGGATCAATGAGAAATGTAGAAATCAATGCACTTAGCAGTGGGAAATCAATGGGGCCTAATCGGGATGCCAATGGCACAAGTCAAAACAATTAAGAGGGAAGAAAAATGTTTAACAACCCCTCATCCCCACCCCACCCCGATGCTTACACAGGGGCCGAGGAGAAACAGAGGAAGGAAGAGGGATGCAGGGAATGCGGAGAGGAGGATAACAGCGAAGGCTAGATGCTCCCATGAATCAACAGGGTTCAATGTGTTCGCCTTGTACGCTGCCTTGCCTTGCTGCAGTTGTAGGTTTGATTCTTTAGGATCAGTCTCACCTGGAGCTCCAGCAATCATACACCAAATAGGAGGAAAATGGGCCTGACTTGAAAAGGGAAAATCTCAAGGCAAATGCAGCAATTCTGATTTGTAGGACAGGTGAAGGTGCAGCAGGTCTCACAAAAGTAATCACACCCCAAACCAGTTTGCATTTAATCCAACTTGTATTTGATGGATCAACATAAAAGTAGAGTTAAATTGTGATGTGAAAGCAAAAGGTCATGTTTTTATTTTTGTCCAATAAATTCACATGGAGACTTTGACTAGGCTATTTTAAAAGATGAATATGCTGTGACCTAAACCATTTCACTGTATCTTTGGCTGTATGTTTAGGGCTGTTTTCCTGCTGGACAGTTAACCTTTAAAGGCTTCTGCAGCGTTTTCTTCCAGATCTGTTCTGGATTTACCTCCATGACTGACCAGCTTCCCATTCGTTAGAGTGCTTACACCAATAAACACTGAAATGTAAAAATATCAAATAAACTTAAAATCTTCTGCTCAACTAGAACTGAAACCCAATTAGTAGAGTTGTGTATTTAAAAGAGACCTAAAATTATCATCATTCTGTTCAGCGGTGATGTGATATTTAGGTAAGACCAACAGAAGTTGTGTCATCTCCACACTGGAGCTGATTGGACCTTGATGTTCTGGTTACAGTGTACCAGATACAGTGGTGCCAAACCATTAAAAAAAACAAAAAACAAACAAAAACAGTTTGAACTGAAGTGTAAAATGAGTAGAGACACCAGCGAAGGTTTGATTAAAAAGATGTCCAACAAGATTTTGAATCCCCAACAACTGGTGAAGTGAGCCTCCATAAAAACTAGGACAATTTATCACACTGCAAAATGTTTAATCATGACAGGCCAACTAACCATGCATAATTTATTTCTCATTTCAAAAATATCACCATTTATTGATTTATCACAGCAAATCCCAATCAAGCATGACTATAATATGTGAACAATTTTCAAGGCATACAGCTGCAATTTCATTGTTTTTGCACATCTAGCTTCAGACGGCAGAAGAAACTATCTTAATTATTTCATTTTAACAGCAGTTGATGTTGGCAAAATAGTGGATGAAAATCTTTTACTTGTTACAATGGATCAGATGGAGGTCTTATAAATATATAAACCTACAGGTCCATGTGAGGAGGCTTGATTTCACAGACAGAAACCATGAAGCCCTGGTCAGGCTGGGTGCTGCAGGATCTGTGTTTGGTGTGCATGGCGTGGCGGCGGTGAGGGAGGGCGACGGGGGTGGATCTGGGGCCAATCAATAGTGGCCGGCTCTCTTACGACCCCCGAGTTCCTCGCGGTTTGGCTGGCGGGCTGGAAATCGATGTGCCGAACCAATAACTCAGGACGGGGTGTGGATTAGTGAACTGTCAACTAATCAGAGAGTTCCTGAATCTGACACCGCAGCCATTAACCTATCGATATGACACTTGGCACCGGCACACACTCTCACACATGAAAATATATACAAGCCCTGATGAGGACACGCTCGTAAAAAACCCAACGGCTCGCACGTTTCTGCCCGTCAGCAAGGGTTTCATGCAATAAACCAAAAGAAAAAAGTCAAAGTGAATATTAGAAATCATCACAGACCACAGCTGAGATTGGTAAAAGCCATTTTTGATCAGAGGAACCTTTATGAACTTTAAGTAATTCATAGTGTGTTTGTGTGGAGGAAATCTGCGTTTAACACAGCAGATATGCATGATATTTGTGAACAGATCTAAATTTTGTTGCTTATTCTTCGCATTTGATTTTTATTTTCTCAACGTTTGTCTCCAAAATGTTCATTGTGTCGCTGACAAAAAGCACAGAAAACTCAAAATGTCCCCTTTAAATGTTTTTCATTTCCAACAGTAAATGTTTTGAAAGAAAAGCTGAAAGAAGTCGGCGCCTGAAGGTCGGATGAGCCACACAAAGAGCATCTAAAACTTATCGAAGCACTGCATTTAAACCGCGCTCTCTGGAGTCACTCCTGATTTACGGATCATTTGAACGACCGTCCTTCAGTTTCATTACATGCGTTGTGGGCCGCTGCTGCTTTGACCTCTGACCTCCACACAAATAAGAACCGTCTGAGCTGCTGAACCAGAAATTTCAGTGTCTTCCACCTTCGTCGTGCATGTAGCTCAGCTGTAACAAGGCAATTCAATCCTGTTTTAGGTATTCAGAGGTGAAAATGTTAAAGTTTCTGATGTGGTTGCCTTTGCTAACAAAGATCAGCTTCAGTCCTGAACTTTCCAGAAAATGCCGCTGCTTTTATTCAACCTTTCTGCTCTGGGTCTTTATTGTGTCCACTGAGGTCTTTTCATATTCTCGTGTTCCTCCGGTGTGGCGCTACAGCCTCATTCTGCGTGAAGGCTGCAGCTTCATTTTGCATTATTCTTCTTTATTCTCATGTCTCTTTCTACTTCTTTTTTTTGGGTGGGAGCAAAAAGGGAGATTATTTTGGGGGGTAATTCCATTAAAACCGCTCTGAAATAACTTGACTTGGCATGTGCCTATACAAGGCTGCACAAAGGCCTGCAGGAATACCATTCAGTAGTGGGGTAAAGCAGGAGAAGAATCGGGACAAAAAGCCCAAATGTGAGTGAGAAAAAGCATGTGTGTGTGTGGGGTGGGGGTGGGGGGTGCGTGTGTGGGGGGGTGTGTGTGTGTGTGTGTGCGTGCGCAGCTGAACTGAGAGAACAAAATCACCTGCTAGGAAATAAGACAGCCAGAGGATGAAAGGGCAGCAGACTCTAGGAGGAAATAATCAAGTGTTGAAGAGGAGAGTGGAAACACTCACTGCATCAAATTTTATTCAATTTAGATGCCAATTTCAGAAAAACTTCAATATTCTTTTAGGATAATATGTCCAGGTGAATTTGAAGGTGATCTACTATGCTTCCTCAAAGAGGTTAGGATACAATAGAAAACATGTTCTTTAAATTTTTTTTTTTGCACAAAATTGATCTTGGATAATGAGATTTTAGTCTGATTAGTTCTGCCTATTTTGAGATCTTTTAGGGTCTCTGTCACTTTAAATCCTCATAAGCTGCTGCTGGCCAGACAACCCAACTGAACGTTTACACCCACACATAAAAATGACTGAAAACAGATGCACACCTATCCAACCAGCTGCATTCTTGTTGCACAACCAACAAGAATGCAGCAAGTGATTTCTGGATGTTAAGTCAACAAGAACACACTTGTCTTTCCCAGCAGCCATTGAACAGACCATACAGCAGGAAAACCAGCTGACAAACATAGTGGAGCTCCGCTTGGGTTGCAAGGTAATGTAAATGTAATGGATTAAAAGTTTCTTTCATAACTGCAGCAGAACAACACACTGATATATACCAAATGGTGTCAAAAGTTTGATCAAACATGTAAACATCACAACTTTAATTTATTCAGTAAATGCAATTAAGAGCATAACAGCCAATGTAAAAATAAAAAAAGAAACTGAAACTGACAAAAACAAGAGGTTGACTATCTCGGGCAAATATCTAAAAGTAAACTGAGACAAACTTTTCAAGTGGTTAAGAAAGTGTAATAAGGAATTCTAAATATAATGTAAAAGAAATAATAAAGCACAGATCACGGACACCGTCACTACACCCGATATAGAAGTTTTTTCAATAACGGGACCGATACAGATATTAATATTGGATTGGTGCATCTCTGGTAGTGATTAAACCATCAGGAGTTTTTTGAAATGGCTCATTTTCCAGACACCAAACAACATGAACTTATTTAAGCACTTAGGCTGTTTTTAGAAACAGTTGAGATCCAAATGGACGTACAAAGATTTTAAAAATGCAAGTTTTGCATAATGGGTGTCCTTTAAACGTTGTGCAGTTTTTCACATGTACTCGTGACAAGTGGATTTCCTGAGAGACAAGCGAGGGGAAAACAGAACATGTTTGCTAGAAATGAAGAAAAAGCAGAACAGACAACCAGAGGAGTGGTGGACGGGGGGAAGCGGGGCGGGTGGGGAGTGCGGTCTAATGATAAGAGCTGCAGGGAGAAAGGCGGAGAGCTAAAAGAAAGGAGGAACAGAGGCAGGTTACCGCATTACAGCCGCCGAGAGAAAAGGCGAAGGGTGGGGGGCGGGTGAGGAGCGGGCCTCCCACACACTCCGGATTAGGAAACATATGCAGTGGAGTAGCGAGGGATTAGAGGGTGAAGGAGAGCTGGAAGGAGCAAAAGAATGGTTTCTGGGAGGAGAGGAGGGCTGTAGGTAGTCGGCCAGGCGTGTTTTTTTTTTCTCCTGCACCCCTTCCCCCCACTCAGTCCTACCTTCATCTTTGAAGCTGTGGGATGATTAGTGTGGAGGGAGCCAGAGGAGGCCGTCTGCTGGAAGTATCCGTAGAGTCGGTCGGTTCCTGAATACGAGACGGTAAAACTTCAGACCAGAGAGCAACGGTCAGGGATCAATGAGGAAGCTAATTTTTTTGTCTTTCATATTTTGTTGATTATTAGTTTTTGTACATCACAAATGGGGCTAAACAACAAATAAATAATATACAGACACGTGATCTATATAAACAAATAATACATCTGATTGAATATTAAATAATGCATCTGGTTTACAGTTTGTAATCCAGATGTATTATTTAATACTGTAATCCAAAACCGCACAGCATTCTGGGAGATGTAGCCAGTGGAACCTCTGACAGCTAGCTATGCTAGGATCATGACATCAACTAACTCTCTTACTCTTTGGTTACCTAGAAACTCAATCATTCTTTGGTTGAGTGAGTTGCGCAGCAGCAGTTTAAGGTTTCACTAATGTGCCTCATAACTGCTTTAAAATAAAAAAACAAAATGACATGAAAGGAAAACTTGGATAAAACAGAAAAAGCCATGCCACCAGTTTGGCAGTATTTCAGATATTTAAGTCTAATCAATTATCGACACCATTTTTATTTTTTTGTATTGCAGAAATCATGAAATTACTACTTCATTTTCCTAATATTACGATCTATATATCGTATGCTGGTAATATTTTGACTCTATTGTCATACAAATTAAATAAAATAAAAAAAATTAAGTCATTGAGTTGGCCTGAATTCAAAGTCCAAATAGATAGAAGCAGTAAAACACACTCGACAAACAAAATGGCCGCCTTGGGCATGCTGACATCTCTCCAGTATATGGAAACACAAGGAGTGCATTGGTGGAAAAATATTGAGATTATTAAAGATTAATCAAACTTTGTGTTTTGGAGGATTTAACAAATATAATTGATTTATCGCCCAGCTCTTCTCTGTGATTATTTCAGCTGGACGACACAGAATCCAGTCCAGATCTGTGTCCAGTTGGGAATATTTGAGTCTCCAGCCTCTTTCACAAAACATTTCCGTCATAAACCCGTGAAGAAGAGCCGCCCCTGAGCTCCATCGCTGTCATCTCCTCGCTTTACAAGCCAAGTGTGTAACGGAGGTGAACTGACCTCTAACCTCCTCCAAAGCACATCAACATGACAAAATGGTGCTGTTAGTGTTTTGTGAAAGGAGTTAATCACAACGAGGGACACTTAAAACATTCATTTTGAATTTGTCTGCTAAAATTGGAAAGGAAATTACAGATTTAATGTTTCTATTCATCTATGACTCCACTGATTATTTCTTCTTTGATGAAAACCACAGACATTTTGGCTAATCCAGTTTGTTTCGAGGCCTTAATTTGCACGCAAAAATGTATAATCTGAAATAAAATCATGCACTTTTAAAATTCTATATCTAAAAAGTCCAGGAGTGTTAAACCTATATCACATCTTTAATGTGGAGGGTAAATGTCCCAGAGTTAGCCATCTATTGTCACAGAACAGAAAACATAAAAACAGTCCAACCCTGATAGATTAAAAATATTAGTTCATCCAACTTAATTGTTCTGGATTTAACATCTTAAATAGAAATATGTTTTTAAACAGGATTTTTATATTAATCTTCTCATAAATATTTTTTCTGCACACTGCAATTTCCTCTGATGATTATAAACATGCTGCAGATTTATACATTTCAGATTTTTCATTTTTATTCACACGCTGCTGGATTCACTACAAATATTCATATTAAACTTTGATGCAACTTTCACTTTGTTATCATTAGTAACAATAAAATAAATTTAAAGCAGCACCTTAACCTAAAAGAAGCTGCACACTTTGACACACCGTTTTACAAACAGTGTTAGTGTGCCTAAAAAGAGAAAATAATTTATTCTCTTAATTGTTTCGGGAAATTAACAGGCTTCTGCAGAACAAACAGATGCATGTTTGTTTATTTCTTTTAATAATCCATGTTAAAAATCCATGTTTTTTAACATGAATACATGTTAAAAAACAATAGAAAAACGATAACTGAAGAGCCGATCAGAGATTTTCAGTGACTGTTCAGTTTATGCTGCAGAAAGAGTCAACCATCCTGTGTGTTTTGTTAGTTTGTAATTGTGTGTTTGTGCGTGCACGTGAGTGTGTGTGTTTAGATGCTATGTCATGGATCAAGGTCAGGTGATGATTTACAGGAAATCTGTAGTGAGATAAAGGAAAGTAGAGACAGGAAGTAAAATAGAGAATGATGATGCTGAAGGAAAAAACGACGATAGTCACTGATGAACTGCAACTTTTCTCCTCAGCTTTGTTTACCTTTTATTAATGAAAACTAATGATATGAATTTAAAAGCAGAAACATGTTTAAATCTGCATCCTCTTTTCCTTCAGACTTATTACTGAATACACACACACACTTCTGCGGCAGAAATGTCAACCTTTTTTAGATGAGGTCAGGCGTCTGAGATGAAGCTGACCTTTGACCTGAAGGCCAGACCAGTTGGACAGAGAGCCAGCTGATGTGTGCAGCATATGTGATGCTTGTGTTTCTGTGCATCAGTAGCGAGGAGCTGGATTTACCTCATCAGATCCAGAGGCGGCGGCGGGTCGGTCCACTCGTTACGGCGCCTGAACACCGGCGCGGCATCGATCCGTCCGGGTCAGACGCAGCCCGATCCTGTCCTCTTTAGTCCGGCTCGCTCGCCCATCCTCGTCTTCTTCTTTCCTACGTGGGTTAATATCTCATTAACTGCTATTATCTTCACACCAGTCACCGCGGCAACAGCCGCCTGGACACGAGCTGGCAATTCCCCGTAGCCCTACATCCTGCGGATCAGACAAGCAATGAGCAGATTATTGGAAATCAATCCCAGGGAGTTACTGTTTTCCTGACCTCCCAGGCTGCGGCTGCAGTATTTACACAGGAACGCTGGTCAAATGTTGACTGCGGTGGAGTTTACACACGTGTCGATACATGCAATGATGGGAGTCAATAGGGCATGAGAGGGAATAATCATTCTGAGGTTCATAAATCATAAAATACAAGAACAGAATGGTGGTTTTTGATCTCATGTTTATCTTAAAAATGGATTAAAACATTTTCAAACTCATGGTTTAAAACGTACATTATTCCATATGATTGGTTACTTTGAAATTAATGCCTTTAAGATTTGTGAAACTCCCTGAAACGGCAGCAAACCATGGGGGGTAGAGTGGGCCCCTTATCAGTGTCTGAGCAGTCCTGATCCGTATTTTCCACGCTGCAATGAGAAAATATTATTTAAGGGTGAACTGGTCAGGTCTGGCTACACCACTGTGCCACCCAAATATACTGAAAATTATTATTTAATTTAAACATTTATTTCTACATGGCAATATGCTTTTAAAACACCCAAAACTTCAAATTAAAAGCTGAATAAAATATTTTTTAAGATTCATTTCCTGTTCTTGAAATAAGTTAAAATTTCATTTGAAATGAATGTCCAGTGCGGGTTCTGATGTAGTTCATTCTTTTCAAAAAGGAAACATTGAAAATTGCCTTAAATTTTTAGGTCCTGCTGTAAAATTACTCAAAGGGAATCTTCATTTATTAGCATGATTTAGAAGGAGACAGAAAAATCTGGCTGTAGATGTTTTATGTGATTTGTTGTATTTAAAATATTTTAAAGAATATTTAAATTGTCTTGTTTTTTATTTCGTTTTGTTGCTGTATATCCCAGGAAACTATTCTGGTTAAATAAAGTTTATAAACAAACACAAACAGTCAGAATTATGTCTTTTTGAATCAGAATTCTGAGATTAAAACCAGAATACATAATTTCCTAAGACAACAGGTACATTTTTTTTAATTATTTGACTTTAAAATGATTTAAGAGTTTTTACGAGCTACTTCCGGGGTTTCAGCTGGTTGTTGACGCTAATTTAAGCTAACAGTAAAGATGGCCGACTAATGTTTCAGTTTCGGAGTTTCGGGAGTTTAAACTTCAGCTACAATTTGTATTTTCTGATAAATATTTTCTAAATAATCCCACTAACGGGTGGTTGACGAGCTAAAAGCTAATTTTGATAATTAAAGCGAAGAAAACTCACCTGTCTCTCTTTGTGTTGCTTAGCAACGACAGTAAGGCGGCTGGAGGATATGCTGCCGCTGCGGAGGGATACCTTGTAATTTATAAAATAAACACCAAACTACCAGGTAGTATGGGGGGTTTTAGAGGCAATATGTCTCCTCAGGCCTTAAAAACGACCCACCTCCCCGCCGCTTCTCTCTGTTCCTGGTAGCTGACCGGCTGAGGGGTTGTGCCGGGGGAAAGTGGCCGGCTGACCTTTAACCCTGGAGTCGCTCCACAAAATGACGGGCCTACAATAAAAGGTAAAGCGGCCGTCACCAAATACAGATCATGTTTACTGTGAGAATAAAGGCAAAAGAATGTAGATCATGTCATTTTTCCCAACTGTTTTCATCATGATTATTGTTATTTGTCACCCTTATTGATCGTTTATCCGCTCACATTATGCTCATCCCTCAAAAATAAATGAAAAAGTAGGATTTGTATATGTGTAATATTTATTATTCTTTCGTTCTGTGGCAGAATGAAGCAGACGTTTTAGTTTTCTCTGAAACAGAGTTGGATTCCTGGGGAACATGTGGACCTCCAGATATGAATCTGTTATTATTCATCAATTCAAATGAAAGTCATGAAAGTGTCGCGACTCGGACGGAAAATCGATCGATGACAAATTTGAAAGTCTTTTTCAATCACAATGAGGGGATTTTTTTCTTCCAGAGGTCAGTGTCTGTCTGGGTTTGATCTTCAAATAAAGGAGAATAAAAACATAAAATAATTTGCATGATGGCCTCTGGACACGTTATTTCAAATGTACATTTTTATCTATTATAAATAAAAAGGAAAACAGATTATTTATAAGAATATATCAAAGCTTCCGGCTGTACTCAACTGATCCTTAATGTCATTTATTTTTAGATATGTAATTGATGCTTTAAATTTCGTTAAATTCCACATTTGTAATTGTAACAATATGCCGTTTTTCCTCATTTTGTATTTTTTTTATTAGTAAACCTCCTTGGCATTGGCATGGTGCGTTCAGGTCGTTTACACCCAATAAATAATCAAATTAACGGCAGATCAGAACAAATGTGATTGAAATGACCAGATATTATTTTTGTGTTAATGTATCAGGGAAATAAAAACCCAAAATGTCTATTTTCTTAACGCTATTCTTATTTGCATACAACCAAATGTGTTCTAATTTTGCGGGATGTAATAAAGCTATTTGGATTCGTTAAAAGGTTTCTATTTGCAAAACGAAGCAACAAGATCATTTTTAAAATTCGTATTTAAATTATTTAAATATGTAGATTATTCCATTTTCAAAGCATTATTTTATTGTATTAGAAATATTTGAAAGGCTGATGATGTGCATTTTTTAAAATCTAAAATGTATGAGTTGTTTTAACAGAAATACATTTGGTCAAATTTATACTCATTATGTAAATAGCAGCTGATTAACGAAAATCAACTAAATCCGCATTAGAAATACAGTTTGTGAGTGTAAATGCTTTAATTCTGACAAATCATTTTTGCATCTTTTAGTTTTTTATTCTTTCAGAAATAATTCAGAATTTAAATACAATTTTAAGTTTTTCTTACGGAATTTACCAAACGGAGTTCACTTCAAAAATGTGCAAATGTTGGAAATGAGTTAAATATTTCCGTTTTTAGAAAAAATTATAGGTTGTCTTTAAATTAAATGCATATTATTGGAGGGAATAAACATTTAACTGGCAGGAACAAGTGAGTCCAGACGCGCAAACGGCAGCGCAGTGATTGGCAGTGATTGGCTGAGCAGTTTATTGATCCGGGTCTGTGGCAGTGGGAGTGGGTTGAGTGGGGGATCAGCGGGTCGTGTCGGTCCTGCCGGGTTCAGACGGGGAACCGGGTCTTGGACTCTGTGCGTGGATCCCGGATCAGAAGAGATGGAGAACATTCTTATTTGACAGTTATTCTGCCGTCATTTCCGGTCTTGTTTAATAAAGATGAAAAAATCCATCGTGTTTTTGGTGCAACATGTCTTCCTCCTGCAGCCGGGCTGCCCTCTCTCCTGCTCTCTGCTTTTAATTGATTTATACCGTAATTAACTCAGTGTTCCCATCGATCTCCCTGCGGCCGCCTCCACATCAAACACCTCATTATTTCCACGTTAAGCAGAATAATCCCGCCTAAATACAGAGAACATTCAATAACAATTAGAGCTGCTGGTGATAAATACTCCCGCTCGGCCCAGCTTTCCCTGAAAAGGCTGAAGATCTTACGAAAGAGCGCTTGTTTAGTTATTATTTTGGACAATGCATGACGGAAAAGCAACAGATTTGTACTGGACACCTGCAGCTCCTCATGCAGACCAATTAACCGGATTAAACGCTGCAGCTCACGGCCTGCACATCAGTCGCTTTGATTCGGGGAGTGGAGCATCTCTGGGTTCGGTTCAGCAGCTGCCTGGGAGGGGAGGAGGTCAAACTGGCCTCCAGGCAGCAGATCAAGCAGCGCCGGACTCCTGCAGCCTCCTCGGTTTCACCCAACGCTCTGCAGTTTTCTGCTCCGCACAGCTAAATCACCATCCTGTTAGGAGGCATGGCGACCAGAGCTGCTCTGATCACAAACAGCTCTGATCACAAACAGCATGCCTGGATAAGGAATTTCCATCCTCCCGCCATCATAATTAACACTCTGCAGATAATTTTTAGTGGGAATAAAGATACTTTCAGGCTTTAATTTGTGTTTTCTCTCTCTGAAAAAGCTCAGGTTTATAAGAAGATACAACAGAAAATCTGCTAAATGCATTATAAATGACATGTTTGTTTAAAAGTATATTTGTAAATGTTCCAAAAGCAACAGTTTTATGAATAAAAAACAGAAAAACATACAATAACTTGGAGGAATCTCAGAAGTGAAAAATCAACATGTAAAGCAGATAAATATTAAAATGACAAAACAGGAAGGAATGTTACACCCATTAACACCTCAATAAATAAATCAATGATAAGAACAGATACAATACACAAAACTAAGTGTTAATAAAAAATATAAATAAAATGCACACAGTCCTCCTGCCATAATAATTTACATCCTGCAGTTGATTTTCAGGCTTTCATTCTCTCTCTTTACCATCTAAATAGAACAAAAACATCTGCAAAATGCAAAAGAGCAGCTGCATTATAAATGATATGTGATTATCTATGGGCAATCATATTGTACATGCTGTGTTCTTATTAAATAATTTTAGCTGAATATGTGTATACATACATAGTTGTGGGTTTATGTTAAAATTTCCCACATGGGATTAATGAAGAATCTACATATTAAATAAATTAAAGCTGGGTTTTAAAAATTACATTAAAATGTTTCAAAAACAGTTTTATGAATAAGAAGTAGAAAAACATGAATTGATTTGGAGAAACAAAGCAAGTGAAAGTCAAATAGAAGAGAAATAGACAGTAAATAACATCTAAATACTCACATAAAGTGAATTAGAACTGCTACAATAGATAAAAATACTTGCATATAAGAAATGTAAATACTGTAATAAAGTGAACACTGCCTCATAATCAACAGCTGATTTTTTTAATTTATTTTTACAGGAATATTGAGATCTGTCAGAGAATACAGAGATGAAAATGTGAGTCCTTACAATCCATAAGAAAATGAAACAAAAAAAAAAATCTATATATTTGATGTCTAAATCTGTATTTGTTATATGTTGGATAAAAACATATACAAATGTTGCAAAAACAACAGTTTTATGAATAAGCAGAAAATATGCAATGATTTGGAAAAAATTAACATGAAAAGCAGGGAAATATTAGAAAACATTAAGTATTACATAAATACTTAAATAAAGTGAAGAACTGCTAATTTTTTTTTAAAAGTTATGTAGGTAGGAAATAATGAAGCACACACAGTTTATATCCAGTTACAGGAAATACAGACTGAGCTTTGCCAGAGAGAAAATACAGAGATGTAGAAAATATAAACTAAAAATCTCTGTATGTTTGATGTCTAAATCTGTATATTATTTATGTTGGGTTAAAAAAAAAAAAAAAAAAAAAAAAATATATATATATATATATATATATATATAGCGGTAGAAAAAACAACAGTTTTATAAATAAGATGCCAAAAAACATGCATTGATTTGGAGAAACCAAGCAAATGAAATTAAAATGAAGAGCAGAGAAATATTAGAAGACAGAAAAATAAAACCTAAATACATAAATAAAATGAAACAGAATGGCTAGAATAGGAAAAAATACATGTAAATCATGTTTTTTATAAATATTCTGTGCACAAACAGAACAGCTGTGGAGCAACCTGCAGCAACGTTGCTTTGTTGCATTGAGGATCCAGCGACCTGCAGCTCTGCTACAGTGTCATGGCTGGGATGGGAGGCATTGCAGGAGAGGAGTTGGAAAGAAAGGAAAGGGGACAGAAAGCAGAGGAAGAGGGAGGGAAGAGGGCTGGATGTGTGGGTTAAAAGAAGGGGGTGGTTAAAGCTTGTGAATTAAACGCCGTGAGGCCCGGTGTCCTCGGCACGTGCACAGGGGCCCGAGAATAAAAGGAGCTGCGGCCCATCTGGCTTTCAGGAGAAAAGAGAGGGAGGAAGGAGGGGGGAAGACAGAGGGAGAGAGAGACAGAGAGAGGGAGCGAGACGGAGTCCCGAGCTGTTCAGTGGACAAAACGCAGCGTCCGAGTTAATACAGCCACACATTCAGGACGTTTGACTCCAACTGGGGGTCAGCCAGGCTTAAAAATGCAGACTTTAACTGTAATTTGCCTCTAAGTGTGGCTGTGCTTTGATCCTGAAAGGGTCAGTGAGGCGAAAATCAAAAGAATGAGAAAAAGAGAAGGAGAGGGAGAATTATTTGAAACAGAGAAACTTTTAGGAATCAAAACGTGTGAAGGTGAGCAAAGCAGAAACGCTCACCTTAAATCCATACGGAGAGTTTCTCCTCACATCCTGTTCCTCCCCTGCACTCAGCATCTTAGCTGTTTCCATGGCGACGGAGTTGAGACTGCAACCTGTGTGTATGCGTGTGTGTTTGTGTGTGTGTGGATGGCCACAGCAGCAGGTGATGAAGCTCAGCTCGCGGTCGACAGTGAGCTTCAGCGTCGGGGAAAGTGATTTCTCTCCCGTCTAATAAAACTTATATTAAGGTCATAGAAGATAAAAAAAAAAGAACAGGAAAAAAAAAAAACCTAGAGACATCATTAGAGAAAGAAAAACAACTTTAGGTGGAAAAGAAAGACCTGGATGAGTGTGGGAGGAAGCAGAGAGTCAACGGAAATAAAAACACAAAGCCTTCAGTGAAGAGAGGAAGCTGATATCAGAGACTAAATAATACAGATACTAAAATATTTAGACAAAACTACAAATTTTTAACAAGTTTTTATGAAATTAGACCTGACTCAGTCCTTCTTCTTATATTTTTATAGCATTTCTCAGGCAAAAAGCCCCAATTTTAACACGTCTAAGATGATCTATCTAGGCTGCAACCTAAGAGGGGAGAAACAGCAATAACTGATAATTAAGACTCAATTCCTTTGACATGTTCAAACATTACCTGGATGGTTGCAGCCAGAAGAGATAAAGCTGCTGCTGAAAAGGCTTTTAAACATTTTACAGTCAGTAAAGTAAAGGTAAGGAATGACAGGCAGCAATATACAGCAGCAGGATCCCAGACTGGAGGAAAGGAGCTCTCTTTATGTCATGAGATTAAAATAGTCTCATATGACTATTTTGATTATTCTGATCATAAACATTCAGTATCCATTGCCTTTTAATGACTACAGGAAATAAATGTATTAACTAAAAATGTTTTTAGATTAAAACAAAATCTTACCAACTGTTTTGGTTTCTAGTGCAAATATCTTAGTCCACTCAAAATAACACAAAGCTAACTCACGTTAAGTTTTCAGCAGGATTTACCAGGTTAAGTCAATAACTCCTTTATATATATATATATATATATATATAATGTTTTGTCTCTTCCAGACAAATGTGGATTTCTAATTCCAGGTTTGATGTGAAACTTAAGAACTTCATTTATCTTTTTCTCTTGTTTATTTACTTATTTTTGCATGTAAAACACAACAACGACAGACTTGTCTATGCCGAATTTTTTATTGTAACGACATAGCAATGGAACAAGTAATTAGGTAATATATTAGTGAAAAAGTTGCTTTAATTTAAGGTCTTTATTCTCTATGGAACACCCTACAGGTCAAATATACCTGAAATTTTACAGGTAGACAACACAAACAGTTCAACAATGCGCTAAAATACCAGGCTGAAGTTTTATGTGTTTGCTTTTCTCCAATGGTTTTCCCCACATAAGTTAATCTTGAGAAAACATTTTCTTCTTGAGATGATTGGTGTGCGTATTAAACTTGATTCCATCATCGAATGCATGCATTTGAAGGATGCATCACGAAAAAAATGCAGAAACCAGGAATTAACTCGTTATCTCGAGAAAACCCATCAGGAAAGTATATATTAGGAATTTGTCCGTTCTAGGCTTCCATATAAAAACATTGACTATGTGAAAATATAAAGCGTAAACAAGTAGATAACATGTAAACAACACCTCAACGTGCTGTTTGCGTGTTAAAGTCCCCTAACAGATGTCCCGGATGTATTTTTGAGGAATTGGGGTGAAATGAACCCAGTGAACTGGAGGATCGGGTCTAACTCAAGTCTTTCTCCTGCTGCTGATGGTGGGCGGACACTTCCCGCACACAACCCGGAAACACGCAGCTCTGAGCAGATCCAGCAAAACACCCGGAGAAACCAGCAAAAACACTCGGAGAAACCAGCCCAGGGTTTCATCTGCGGGGCCACATGGGGGATGTGGAGGTCAGCATGGATGAAGGTGAAGATATGAAGGTGGTTCTGCACAAAAACCTCAGGTACGAACTAACCCGAACCTCTGAAACTTTCCTGTGCAAAGCTGTTAACAGCTGATCTTACATAAACACCGCGGAAAGTTTGACCAAAAACAACCGAATCTATTAAAACTTAATAGATGAATATGATTATAACCCAATACAAAGAGCCGAGACCACACCCAGCTGGTATTTTAACGAGATTCTCTCATTTCCGCTCAGATTTCTGCTCAGATGCCTGCGGGTAAATGATTTACAGCGGCACCTGGTGGCCGCATGGCCGAACTGCAGCGGTGGCAAGCGAAGATTGGACGATGCCTCGTTCATCCTGATCCTGAAGACCTTCTTCCTCTTCTGCCTCTGCTTGGCTTTAACTGCGTAAGGCAACATTTATTACATTGTTGTAAAAAAAATTAAAAAATGGAAAGGAAAAACGTCTGCTTTCTTTTTTAAAGTTCAGATGTCAGAAAGTGGTAGAACAACATATTAGTCATAAGCAGTTATAGAGGAAGTTAGTTGGCTGTAATTTACATTTGGTGTCATCTGTGGGCCAAAAATGGTAAATTAGACACTCAAGTTGTTCAGATTTCCTCTATGGAAGTTATGAATCATCTAATGCAGTGCGTTCAATCATCTACATTCTGGGCCAAATCAAAACCATGACTGTCTTCACAGGGACGGTTGTGAAAAATGTATTTATAAAACTACCCATTAAACTGCTAAAATATTAATAAGTAGTTGCTTCTACATTCGACGAGAACTTCTTGAATTTGTATAATATGGAAGATTTTTTCACATTGATATAACTTGGCTGTACAGAGTACATTTCACTGTCAATTTTGAGAATAATCTCTGAAATTCAAAGAGTCAAAAATATTTGACTTTGAAACTCAGAAATTTCCAAGTTTTTTGAAAATTTGTTTTTATTTAATTCTACCAAATTTTTGAAAATTTGCACAAAAAACCTCTAGATTTCTGAGTTCAAACTCAGAAATCTTACAAATGTCAATTTTTCTTGTTACTTTTGGAACCAAAATTTCCTAATCAATTTCTGAGATTAATTTGAACATTTCTGAGTTTTTTCCTAGCAAATTGTTGCATTTTCACACTCAGAAATAATAATAATAAAAAAACATTCTAGATTTTTCTTTTAGCTGTTTCAAGCAAAGTTTACACTTTTCAAGCTCAGAAATTTCCAAGTTTTTTTCCAAGAAAATTTCTGAAATTAATCTAAACATTTCTGAGTTTTTTTGGTGGAAACTTGCTCTTATTTTTTTCTGTCTCTAGAGTCTGGAGGGCCACTAATTACCTGTGGCGACCTGGATTTGGCGCCGGGGCCTCGCGTTTAACACCTGGTCTACAATCTCACTGATAAATCCTCTTTTTTCCTCTTTTATAGGCCAATATATGGACTCTTCATATCCATTTTCCCAGGTGAGTATTCAGAGCAGGAGGATCATTTTCCCTAAAACTGAAAAACTATAAATGCATCCAACACTTTTTCTTTGCTCTCCATTCATGAGTTTGATCCCGTTCCATTCATAGGTCACCAAATCTGGAGGGATCGGGTTTTTGACGTCATGCTGTCAGATATCGTGTTCCTGGGAGTGTTCAGTGAGTGAAACCTAAACCTGGATCTGTTATTTCTGCCACAAAGTTTCCTTAAATGGAGCAGAAATGTCTCACACACGCAGCCATTCAAGCTGCACAGGGACTGTTTGATAACCCTGTAGAGGCAACGCGCCACGCTGGAGGAGGAGGAGCGGCCAGATTGGCTTTGCACGGACGCCTCGTGACTTTAAGATCCTATTTGGTCCACTGGCTTAAAATCTAAAAAAGAGAAGGAGGAAATCGTAGAAGTAAGGTGCTTTTGAGCAGATAAGTCAAGCTGGATGTGAATTAGTATTCTGAGCCACATCTTGGTGAATTAAGGTTTCTTTTAACACAGAGTCAAACCCACAACTGGACCCACAATCATAATGTTTTGGGTAAAAATGAATAAAAATGTGTTGCAGCTCTGTTTATTTAAGGCTTAGATGGACATATATATAAAAAACTCATCAAACTAAATATGTTTAGCTGTCATGTTGCTGTACAATCTCATCTGAAGTTTCTTCTCTTGTACAGCTGCCATCTTTGTGATCAGTGTGCTGGTGAGGATGAAGAGCAGACCTTCGTCATAGGAAAGGAAGGTGGAAGTGAAAATGATTTCTGGTGACATCCAGAACCTTCGATTAAACGATGAGCTCGACATTAAATCTTAGGTTGTTCTTTTTAGGTTTAATATTTGCCCCAAATATTGTTGCTTTTATAAAGCATCAGCTTGGAGGATAAAAAGGGAAATATGTCTGACTATTGATCATTGATTGCTTTTACTCTTAGTCACACAATAAACTCTAAATGGATGAATTCATACAAGACTTTTTAGTTACACTGTACTCACACAGCACTTTACACTAACCCCACATTCACTCAGTTGCACCAATAAGCAGGTGGATGGCAGCTTGGGGTGAAGTGCCTTGCTCAATGGCCATCGATGTATTTACATTCATTCATTTTCGCTCTGCATGCAAATCTGCAGTTTTTGGCCAGTTTGATGGACTTCCTGCCCTTGATGCCCAAATATGACTTAAGTTTTAGTGACAGAAGACAGATATCTCAGAAACTGATCAAGTTTGTTTGTATAGAACATTTTAGCAGTAATCAGTACATTTTGTCAATGCCATCATCAAAATCATCAATATACATTAAATATGTTGATCAATGTTCCATTTCCTGCTAAGCTGGTGAGGAAAACAAAAGAATGAAGCATGAGTTACTTATAACAGATACAATAATCAAGTATCAAATCATAGCATGTTTTTCTGATTTTCTCTTTATTTGAAGTTTTCTTGTTTTCCACTCAATGTTTTTTTCCCGTTGAGTTTCTGATGTTAATTTGATGCGTTGAGATATTTTATCTGCATTTATGTGACTGGTGGAGTTAAGAGGATAATCTGCAGACGTCTTGTCAACATTTACATATTTGTTTATTGATTTGCAGACATGAAGTCTTCATGATGTTGATGCTTTTCAATGGAAGCATTTGTTTATGTTGTTATTTTGTATAGTTTTAGCTTAATTACTATTCTTAGCATGTTTTTTCATCAAAACTGGTTTGTTTAGTCTGTATACTTGATATAATCGATTCCTAAATTCGTGGATATGTCCTTTTAAAATTTAAAGCTGTCAAATATGGAATCAGCAGGTCTAATCTAAAGAAAACTCCAGAAATCTGTATCAGCCAGGAGAAATCTGATCGGTGTAAGTCTGGGATTTAATAAAGTCATTCTGCTGAATCAGCAGCTGTGTTTCCATTACAAATCCCACAATTTTGCAATTTCGGTGTTTCCATTAAATAAGAAACACAATTAAAATAACGTGAATAAATTTGTTCACATGCCACACAATTGACTTTCAATCACTTCCTGTCTTCTTCATCGTTTCTGCCAGTAGTAACATCCGGTTGTTGATCACATGACTGGTGTGTTTCCACTGCAGCTTTACAAAACACACTAATTTCAATATGGCTGAAACCCGCCACATCCTAGCGCAAAAACGTTTTACTATAAAATGTATTTTTTGTTTTTCAAAATTGCTGTGAATCCATTGATCAAATTTGTTTTTGTAATTCCAATTTGCTTAGTTATATGATCAATGGAAACGCAGCTAGAGATAATTTTCCACGTTTCTGGTCTAAAACATGTGAAAATATGAATCTGTTCCATAAATAAAGTGAACCGACGGCGTGTAGGAAGAGACGCTCCGATGTAGCGACCGCATGCAACACTATTCATTATTAACACACTCAATATAACAGCACTGGACACACACACACACACCTCCTATTAACACAAACACACACTCGCACAGAGACAGAAGCCCTCCAGGACCCTCCCCCTGACCCTGCGACCTGGACGCCATGGCAACCCTCTGACCCATCCTGCTGTTGCTGTGGTAACAACCTTGGAGCATGTCTGACCATTGCCCCCCCCATCCAACACACACACACACACACACACACACCCTATAGCCCTGCAGCTGCCCCCTCCTCCTGCTCCACGCCGAGCCGAGGCAAACCGATCGATATTCTATCACACAGAACAGTGGAGCGAGAGAGAGGAGGCCACGGGCCAGCCAGATTACTGGAATGGGGGTAGGGGGAGGTGTGTGTTTGTGTGTGTGTGTCAGAGGAAGCAAAAAAGGTTTTAGGGAAGGTAGAGTGTTGGGGAGGTGTGGAGAAAGAGGTTTTAGTGTGCGGGTATAATCGGGTAGGAGATTGAGAGATGGTGTGTGTATGTGGAGAGGATAAGAAAAGGATGTGTGTGTGTGTGTGTGTCTCATAATGAGTGGAGTGGAGCTGCAGCGCTACGAGGCATCTCCTCTCCTTTTTATATTCTAACAGATGTTTGCCGGTGGATCTGTGTCTGCGTGAGGCTGAGGATGAGGAGAAGCTCGGCGGCGCCGGCACGTGCGCGCAGCAACAGCCGCCGACTAACGACGCATGCAGCGCTGCAGACGTGCAGAAACCGCCTCACTTCCCCTCGCTGTGAGCTCTGAACGCGGTCCATCAGGTCTGGGCGTAAACTATGGCTCATGACTGTGTAATATGTACAAAACTGGACAAAAAGAGAAGAAAAGCAGGTTTCAATTCCAAACAGAAACTCTCAACAGAGAAATAAATCTGTGAAGATTTATGGAGATAAAATGTTGTCCACCTTTCAAACTGTCTTCTTTCTATAAATTCAGCTAACAGTTGTGAACGCAACACGCCAGAATGACTCAGATCAGAAAAGGAAAAAAAAAAACAATCCTGGATATTATAGAATGAGCTATTATTTATTATTATTTCAATACAAGCTAAAGATTTTATTCAGAAATATTAATACTAAATGTTAAAAGGTAAAAGTCCTGCTAATGTATTATTAGATAATATATAAATTTAAGCATCAGTGATAAAAAAAAATATGTTGAATAAAAAGTAAATAAAACAATTTAAATAACCTAGGATGGTTAAACTAAACAAACACTGAAAAAAACAACAACAAAAAAACCCAAGATAAAATAAAACTAAAATGTTTAAGGCCAGACTGAAACTCTGTCCTTTTCTCCATGAGTCAAATCCATCTAAACACATTTATGGCAAAAAGGTGCCACTAAAAATCATCACACATCAGCATTTTCTCTGCTTTCTTTTTCATAAACTACAAAAATACAATTCAATCCTTTTAAACACTTTAAATGCCAACTAAAATATTTCAGTTTTCATTAATTATTACATGGAAACACACAAAAAAAATTTTTACTTGTTCAATCTGGTGGAATATGGCAAAATGTCAAATATCATCACATAGCAATAGCAAAGCACTAAAATCAGTAACATTAATTTCCTTTGACATATCCAAGACCATAATCATCAGATTTATTTTGTGGCACGTAAGATGATAATTTAAATGGCTATAGTTGATAAAATAAGTGTTGAACTAATTTAAGAGTGTTTTATGAAAAAAAGTTGGAAAACATAAATAGGCAGTGTTCATATTTTTCCCACTGAAGGGGAAAATGCATCACAGCAATATAAATGACTTGAATTTCCATTTATTTTTGCTAAAGAATAACTAGATAAAAACTAGTTTCAAAAATAACCCAAGTAGACATAAAAGATAGAAATATTTCCTATTTTAATCGACCGTCCAGAGAGATCTGTGCAAGTTTGTTGAAAAAGAACCTTAAAATTGATTCTGAAGAGGAAAATCTTTATATCTGATGTTTCACCTCCATTTCTGTGTCCTTTTGTTTTTTTTTTTGAAGCACCAATGTTGTCAGTTTTTTATTTTTTTGTTTCTGAAACTGAAGGAGGATTTAAAGATCTGCGTTTGGGCGGTGGGTGGATGGGTGGGGGTTCGGGTTGTAGGGAGAGATGGGATCTACATTTATCTGTCATTTCCAACAGAGCAGGACGTCGGGAAGACATTTTCAGCAAAGCTTAAGTCAAAGATCGTTATCAGAAGGAAAGTTCACATCACACAGGTGACCTTCTGTGCTCCTGCGGATGGTAAATGTGCTTAATAAGACATCCATCCTTCCATTATCTGCACGGCCTTATCCTTCAGAAGAGAGCGCTGACACTGGGGGAGGAAGGGCGTTTTATCGCCCTTTTTATAACTGGGTTCTCAGATTTGTTTTAGTCTTATTAGAAGATGCCTCATGATTTACTTTCCAAGCATGTGCAGCTGAGCTCTAATAGAAAATACGGCATATTTCTGCAGTTTTTAGCAGAAAGTACAAGGAGGTGACCCATTTCCCTGGGTTACAACGCTGGGAGTCAACTGGGCAGCAGCACTCATTTGCTCTGTGAGCCTTGTAATGGTATTCATGAAACACCAGTGCTCCCAGTCTGAGTGTGTGTTTATTTGTACAAGTGAGGAGATCCTTAAAAAAAAAAAAAAAAAAAAAGAAAATTTGCTCAGAAGAACAAGGGCAAAGACTGCAGCTGCAGGTGACCCACGTGTTTCTAAAAATTTAGATTAATTCCTGCTGAATGCCAGACTTCAGTTCAACATGGCTGCCTTCTTGTTTGCTGGTTGTTTAGTTGATCAACCAGTTTGGAAAACATCAAATGTGGAGATTTTGCTTTTTTTTTTTTTTTTTTTTTAATTGTGACTAATTATAGACATGAAAACAGGTTTTATCTATGTGGACACTGATGAAGATGTTCTTTGAGCTGAGTTTTGAACAAAGTAGTAAAGAATGAAGCGTCGTGGTTTGAAAATGGTGAATATGTCAGAACAGCTCGACCTGCAAAATGATAAAACAAACAACGGCCAAAATGTTGCTTTTATTTATATCCAAGTAGTAACCAGATCAGAACTTTAGGAACTATCTTTCTAGACTTTTACTTGTATAATCAACTTCTAATAGTGATTTATAGATTTTAAGATTTAATGAAAAATAAGATGTGATTTATACTAATCCAGGGTTTGTACACTTTTCCCACAGTACAATTCAAGCATTTTCAAAGTTTTCAAACTTTTCCAACACCGCTCTTTGGAGGAAAAAGAAAATATAAATGTAGTAAAAAAATATTAATATTATCTTGTGATTGGATTCTACATTCTGTTTTGAAATGTTTCTCTAACACTCACTATTCACCTCACTGGTCTGAGAAAGTAAAAAAATATATATATATAAAAACATGTCCTTGCTAATTTTTCTGGAATTTAGCAAATCTAAATAATTTTGGTGATCCTAACTGACCCAAAACAAGAAAAGTTTATTCTTCTTCAACTTCAGACAGTGAGAAAAAATGTGTCTGTCTTTTAATAATCTCCTGGAAGCGGCCATGGGTCTGATTAATGCCACCATGTTAGACACAACCTGAGGGAAAAACCCTTATTGGATCATCCTTTGTTTGCATTTATTGATAATTTATTAATACATGTTAATATTTAGCTTATTGAAAATATTGTGTGTGCCACATTTTGTGAAAATGTCTAAATGTCTAAAATGTCTAAAGTCAGTATTGGCCAACGTTCCACTGTTTCCCTACAGGGTTTCCTATTGAATTGTGGTCCAGAACTCGACTGGCTGCTGACTTCCTGAAGAGGTTTTTTAAAAAAACCTCTTCAGGTATGTTGATGGATTCAAACTGACCCCTGATTATCTGCTATGGAATTCACATGCCCTTATCATGACGCCTGCACCACCGTGCATCACAGTGGGAATCCAGTGCTAATATATGGTCAGCTGACTGGTCTCAAGCATTTTTTCTACACAAAGGAGATTAAAAACCCTGATGAAAGATAAAAAGATGTTCTGACCAAGTTTCACCATAGCTGAATGAGTGAGATGAATATTTTTTATATAAAATTCAGAAGACAAAGAAATTGTAAGAACAAGAACTCCCTTTGAGGTTAATGTAGAATCTGAAGTTTGTTATTTTATATAAATGTAATCCAGGTTATGTGGGTTCTGTAATATGTATGAGTTTTCCAGGATTCCTCCTCAGTGCTGCATTAGGTGAAGAAATGAAGGTTTACATCTATTATTTCATTTGATGTCTTTCCATTCTTTTGGAATCATAAGAAATGCATTTTCAGTCCTGATTTGTTTATTGTCCTGTTTAAGGTCTTGTGAGTGACTTAATGAAACTTAGAGGGAGAAGAAGAGACAACTTGACACAGCTGCCACATGTAAGAGTTGGTCACAGAATTTATTCCCATTTTTTGACATAACTCCACACAAAAACAAACTGGAGATCAAGCTGAACAAGAGAGATCCTTCTGTTTTTATTTCATTTACTTCTCTTTTTTCAATCTGCTGCTGTTTCAGGAGCTAAGGTACAGGCCCTTATTCCACATTTTCCATAGATTTAATGAATGAAACTGGAGAGAAATATCTTTTTCCTAGGACACAGAAAGATTGTTTTCTTTATTTTTTAAAGGGGAAGGGAACAGGAGTGAGATCTGGTCGGGAGTTTAAGAAGGACGGAGGGTTTCCACAGTGTTCACAAACAGACAGAAACTGGGACAGATCAACAGGAGGGGTGGAGGTGGGGGGGGTAAGAAGAAGAAGGATAAGGAGGGACGGTGTGCTTTGTCATGTCCGAATGAAAACAAGCATCTCTCAGACCCACTCTGAACTTAAAAAGAAAAAGAAACGCAAAACTTTTACAAACAATTGAGTTTAAAAAAAAAACCACAGTCATCTATTAGAAAACGATTAACAGAGAAGAATACAGGGATGGGAGGAGAGTGGAGCCTTTCTTCCACCCTGCCGGGGGCGTAGGTGAGCTCTTGGCTCACTGGTGAGAAGAGGAGGAAGAGGAGGACGGCAGTGAGTAAAGAGGAGGAGGAAGAGAGGAGGGATGGCAGTGATTACGCAGCTGGATCTGGACCGTTCGACTCCAGGAGGTGGACAGAAACGGGACGTCCGCTCCGCTCAGGAGACGGGTGCTGGAGCTGCCTTGGGTTTGCGGAGGAACAGTCGGGTTTTTTTAACTCGTGGATCGAGATGTTTGCGGAGCACCGAGCAGCGGCGGAATATCGAGCGCGCTAACGATGAGCGGCTGAAGTCGGCAGTGGAGGAACAATGTCGGCACAAACTGTGGCTCTGGCAGATTAGTGCTGTACAGACTTTGGATAGAAAAAAGGACAGAGGGACGGAGAGGATGGGGAGGGTCTGTAACAGGGCCGCGCCTCCCCTATCCTCAACCCTTCTGCTGTTGGTCCTCTCGTTGTCTTGGCAGTTGTGTTTTTAGTTTAGAAATGAACATAGGGGAGTGAAGAAAAGATGGAAGGATAAGTAAACATCATTTTCTTTAGTATTTTAGAGAAAATGAAAGGAGCAACAGATGAGTGGATGGAGAAGGGAAAGCAGGGACAGAGGCAGGGGCGAGTTTAGGGAAGGATGGGATAGAAGCAACGGATGCTTTGATGATTTAATAGTAAGTCTCTTTTTCCACCCAGCCTGTAGAGACAGAAGAGGAAGAAAGGAACAGGAGAAGAAGAGGGAGCCACCAGTTACTGACTCAGGTTTCATGACTGAAATGAGCCTCTGCTATCAAAGTGGGCGAGGGTCTGGACTCACCTCCAGGGTCTCGGCGAATGATGAGTTTTCGGATTTCGTCATAAACAAAGATGAGGAAACTGTACGGAAACGCACAGAACCACCAGGTGAGCCTGAGGAGAAACAAGAGTCAGGGTGAGAGCGGATCGGGACGGACCGGGCCTCAAAGGAGAGAACAAAAACTAAAAATCACTAGGCCTTCCTGAGCTGCTGAAATAAAGTAGGAGAGGAGAACTAAGACTATAGTAACTGGATTTAAAGAAACAAATGACCTTTATCTGAATTTATTGTCCTTTGCTGGTTTGAACGTGTAGTGTAGGTTTCTTACTTGAGTGGGTACATCCGGAGGCCCACGTCCAACCCGGGGCAGTAGGACAGGAACGCAGCCAGAGCCGTTTCCTCAAACAACGCAAAGATCAGGATGTTATTCCTGCAAAACAAACGAAGGAGAAACGATTTGAGCGATCACAGGTAAAATGCAATGTTAGGAGAATTTAAGATGTAGCAGGAAATCCAGAGTAACAGAGGTGGAAGGAGCAACCCAGAGTTCAGCCAGAAAAAAACGAAAGTGTGGACTCGTCTCAATTAGCTCTGTAATCACATCCTCATCAGGCTCTAAATGCTGTCAGCAGAACAGCACTCTGCATATTGGAACATCTGGTTTATTACTGCCACCATGTGGCTGCAGTGAGGAACTGCATTGTTTAAAAACCTGATTGAAAGCTGGATCTTTTTCCCACATTTTTCACCTGCGACTAAGCTCAGACCTGCTTGATGTTGATTGTTAAATAAACTTCCTGGTTCAAGAATTTATTGCTAATCTACTGGAAGATCTGTAATCATCTGAAGATACAAGCCGTTTCTTTTTAAAGAAAGTTTTTTATGATCAAAATTTTGTATAGTGTATTTTTATCAACACTTTGAGATCATTTCATCCTCACTTCATTCCCTGCTGGAAGACGGAGTTGCGTCTTGTCTTGCAGATAATGACGTCGGCCCACTGCACCACCACGATGCTGACGAAGAACGCTGTGTGGCAGGTGAACTCTACGATCTTCCGCTGCTCATACGTCTGGCAAAAAAACAGAACATGTTCCTGTTTCAGTGCTGCTGGCCTTCACACCATCATCACATCAGAAAATTACAGCTGGAAAACAGTTGTTATATTTTTCATGTCTGTTCCATATGGCTGATATCAACAGAGAAGTCAGAAGGCCAACATTATAACAGAGAGATGGCAGGAGGACACTCGTACCCATTGCTGGCCGTAGCTGTCCTCCAGGTCGTTGGTAGAGCGATCGTCCCAGTGCAGCCGGATACCAACAAGGTGAGATGGCAGGAAACCATTTTCAGCCATGATAACAAAATAGGCAAAGAAGCCACCGAGAGCTTGGATCATGCCTGCAGAAACAGAGCGTAGCATGCTTGTTAACAGAATGCTAGTTAGCTTTCCGCGGCAGCCTTACTTGACTGAATGACGTTAATCAGAAGTGATTAAACTAAATAGAATAGGATTTACTGCATTAAAATATGTGGATGCAGCCCAGTGTGAATATAGTTAATGTTTTATAAGTCTGGTGGTAGAAGTTAACTCACCAATCTGTCCATATGAGATACTGATTAGCCTCTCGTTGACCAGTTTGTCCCTCTTTGGGTTCCGTGGCTGGCGCTTCATGATGTCACTTTCTGCTGCTTCATAGGCCAGAGAAATAGCAGGAACCTCAAACAGAACAAACATGGTTTATTCGTCAAACCTCAATCAATTTAATGGAAACGTAAACAAACATTTCATTTACAGAGAGAAAAAAAAAATTCTAAAATGTTTACATGAACAGTTTTAGATGAGCAGAAGAAGCAGTCACACTTTGTTCAAAACACAACCAGCTCAACTGATCCTAAACCAGTGAATGAGCTCAATTTGAGATTTTTCGCCAAAGGGACAAAATACTTAAGGTTATTTTATCATTCAGCTGCCCAAACATTTTTCTCATCCTCACATCAGTGTGAGAATAGGAGCCTGAAAGCCATGTGCCTCATCAATAGTACATGTAAACAGGACTCAATGTTGGGAACAAATCTACAACTATATATGTCTTAAATATAGAAAGACAAATGAAAAATATATCACGACACGGGTCTGACCTGAAAAAAGTGATAAATTCACCGCTGTAAGAGCAAATGACAGATGAAGAATATTGTTTATCAATTTCTGTTTTCTTTATTCTTCAGAAAGAAAAATTACCACACCAAAGATAAATTAATCTTTTCATTAGCCAAGCTTTAAAAGTTGGTACTTTAATTAGTGTTCCCACACTCCTCCCTAGTGTTGGTTCTGTATTATTCTTTAGATACCACTCCATTTATATGAGGTAGTACTTAGACAATGACATCATGATAAAATTGTTTTTGCAGTTTGCACCTGATTTGTAGTTACAAACAATAAGTCGTATATTTCCTAGTGACTCATTAATTGATATTGTTTTATTTACAGCTCATATATTTTGATTCTCTTTGCATGCATACATATTGTTTAATCCATCAAAGTGTGTAGAAATGCTGAATCTGTGGGAAAATGTAGGACCGAACAGTGATTTCTTTGCATTAGGGTCAAGAATTCAGTTCCCTGACTGACACTTTGTTCTCACCATGTCGGTTCCCAGGTCGATGCAGAGGATGGTGATGGTACCCAGTGGCAGTGGGATGTTGACCATGATGAAGAACAGGAATGGGGTGATCTCTGGGATGTTGCTGGTCAGGGTGTAAGCGATGGACTTCTTCAGGTTGTCAAAAATCAGGCGTCCTGAAGACAAAAACATGACAAGTATTTAGTCAGGGTTTGCAGACACAAAAGTTTTGCACTGTAACGTTAATCATATTTACAATATTAAAGCCTTTTTAATTTGCTATTATTTCAAGTTCATTTCCCAACTTTTTACTTGCTCCAATCGCCAACACCTGCTGTGTTTTTAAATCACACACCTTCTTCCACGCCAGTCACAATAGAAGCAAAGTTGTCGTCCAGCAGGATCATGTCTGCTGCTTGTTTGGACACATCAGAGCCAGAAATCCCCATGGCAATGCCGATGTCTGCCTTCTTCAGGGCCGGAGAATCATTCACACCGTCCCCTGTCACAGCCACGATGGCTCCCTGAGGGAAAGTTTCACACATTCATATTATTAGACCAAATATACAAGAACAGGAGATTTACTAATAAACAACAAGAATCAACTTAGTGTTTGTTGACTCTACCTGTCGCTGGCAACCTTCGACAATAATGAGCTTCTGCTGTGGGGAAGTTCTAGCAAAGACTATCTCTGTGTGGTTCTTCAAAATATCGTCTATCTGGTCCTGAGTCAGGTCTTTCAGATCTGTGCCGTGGATCACGCAGGCCTTGGCATCGCTACAAAACAAAAACAATTTCAAGCGACAGTTTGTTCCAAATGATAAACATTGCTGTCATGAATCTAATTCTTACATTCCTTCAGTTGATGAACTAAATAATCCCTCAAGTTTTTCATCAATGGAATAATATTAGATGCATAAATGTTGCCCTGCTGTCTGACCTGGGGTTAACTTGGCTGACAGGAATGTTGAGACGAGCAGCGATATCCTCCACCGTTTCATTGCCCTCAGAAATGATCCCGACTCCCTTAGCAATGGCTTTGGCTGTGATTGGATGGTCACCAGTCACCATAATAACCTACAGAACAGCAAATAGTAGGCATAATTAGAAAATAATTTACCAAAATAAAATTAAATGTTAATAAGTTGTTGAACATACTAGGAAGCCTTTCATTTAATGTTGGAAATCACAGATACATATGAGAGCAGAGTTAATCTTCAGTTTTAAAATGACTGGACAAATAGATGATACTAAAAATACTCCTCAGAAATATGATTTGCCTAATAATTGGTTACATAGTGGATGCCTTTCTCCTTATAGCACTTTGGTCTTTTGTGGTAGCATAAGCTTCTTTATAATTAAAGTTACATTGAATTTAGACTGGAAATTGTATCAAAGAGTATAACTAAAATAGAAAAAAATGATACATTACAAATGTTTTAACTGTGCTAATTTGCTGGACTTCTCTAATTTTAAAGTTGGAACTGAAAGGTTTTCACCTTAATGCCAGCGGAGCGACATTTTCCCACAGCATCAGGGACGGCAGCGCGAGGAGGATCGATCATAGACATGAGGCCAACAAAGCAAAGGTTGTCTATTTGGAAGTTGACATCATCTGTGTCAAATGAAAAACCTTTGGGATACTTGTTCTGTGGCATGAACAGGTGGCAAAAACCTGGAAGAAAAGGAGCAGAAAAAGAGAACTGTAAATATGTTTTGAATGTGTAAATGTTATCCTTAGTATAATCAACATACAAATAAAATTACAAAAAAAATTCTTAAATTCTAACTGATTAAAACAAGAAAAGTTTGGTCTAGATTAACTTCGGACAGTGAGACAAAAATGTCTATGAAAATATCTGGTTTCAAGAGTAAATAATGTTTTCCAAATTTAGGCAGTAATCAAACATTAGATTGAATTTTATTACAAAACTCTACAGTTTCAATATCAAACACTTTCCAAACCTTGAAAACACCTAAATGAAATGTAAACATTTTCTAGGATTTTAAGCACCAGTACAAACAAAGTTACAGAAAATATATTTCTGTAACTTCCAAACTTTCGATCCTTCCTGTGTCATTTCGCTTTATCACACATCATTTATTTACTAACTTGGTTTAATTTCTTTGCGTCTGGCATTAACTTGGGGTTAATTCTTACCCAGCACTCTCTCCCCCAGTCCTCCCAGTTCCAGGTAGGCGTTCTGGAAAGCCTCCTTCATCTCGTCGTCCATTTTCTGCTCTTTGCCCTGGATCATGATGGTGGAGCAGCGATCCAGGATCCTTTCAGGGGCTCCCTTCATCACCAGCAGGTACGGACTTACATTTTCTTCCGTAGTTTCATGAATTGAAAGCTGAATGGGAAATATATTTTGTTGTGTGTTTAATAAAGAGTCGTTACAGAGTTTGCGGCTTCTGGTCTAGCCTAGTCCAAGAACTATTTCGAGTCTACCTGATACTTGTTGGTGGAGTTGAAGGGGATCTCAGCCACCTTCTTGTTCTTGTCCCTCATGCCTTTGACGCTGCCGCAGGATAACTCGATACATTTGAGCAGAGCTGACTCGGAGGCGTCGCCGGCTACATCACGTTTTAGGATGGGCAGAGATTCCTGACCGGCCTTGAACACAGCACGGTTGCACAGTCCAGCAACGCGAGCCAGAGATATCCATGTTACTGAACTTTTGTCAAAAGAGGAACCTAAAAGGGTCAAAAAGAAACTTTATCCGATGTCTGGGTGTTCCCTGCTACAAAACTAAAATCTGGTTTCTTATCTAGTCTCTTCTACACTGAATTCTTGATCACTTAATGCTCTAAAACTAACAGGACAAACAGCAGCTTAGTTTTTTTGTAGTTTGTTGAATGTATAAAACCAGCAGTACATTTTGGGAAGTGTTTAGCTGAATTTAAGATTAATTTTAACCTCTTAACTGTCATGGGGACACAAGTGTCCTCACAGACCTGCTGACCTACATTTAGGTGCTTTGGAAGTAACAAGGGTTCATGGTTAGAAATCAGATAGATAACATGCACGGTGTGTGTGGGTGTGTGTGTGTACGTGGGGAGCTGAAAAATGAAAAGAGTAGAATTAAGCTTCAGTTTTACAATTAAGATATTATTGTACAAATAGGTCAGATGATAAATTTTGATTTTCATAATATCAACAATAGTAATTATATTGTAAAATTATTATTTTATTATTGTGCTGTTGTCTTTTAGTCTGTCAGTGTTGATTTGAAACACTTCTCTATTGTTTATATGGTCTTAAATATTGATTGAAGCAAAGTTTCCAGTCAATGTTTATAAATCTAAACCAGAGGCCTATAATGACTTCCTCCTCTAATGAGAAAAGCATTTAAATATGTGAATTAGAGCAGCTATCTTGGGAATTCAATTACTGTAAAATAATTTTTTATGGAAGACAAAATGAGAGCCTAATGAGAAAATGAGAACATACAATTTATCTTACAAATGCTAGGCGATGACATAATTATGGTGCTAATTGGTTATTGATGTCATGAGCTACATATAAAATATTATATGTAATATTTAAATATTTATCTTAAAAAAAAGTCTTAAAAATGAACAAGATTTATTGAAGTTCATTTGGTAGTAAATTATGAATATTTGAATTCAACCTGGTTGAACTCAGAACTAGTTCTTGTTAAGGATTAACTGAAACTCCTCCCAGTCCATAATTCTCACCAGACTGGTCTTCAGTCGTGTCAGCCTCGTGGATCTGATTATCGAACCACATGTGGGCCACGGTCATCCGGTTCTGGGTCAGGGTGCCAGTCTTGTCGGAACAGATGGTGGAGGTGGAACCCAGAGTTTCTACAGCCTCCAGGTTCTTCACCAGGCAGTTCTTACGGGCCATTCGCTTCGCAGTCAGAGTCAAACACACCTGGAAGGACAGAGCGATGCCAAAGAGGGAGGCAGAGGAGGAGACAAATGGTGGAAGAGAAAGATGGATAGATGGCGATTACAGCAAAGAAAGAGAAGAATAAAGATAAATTAGTGCTTTATTTGGGAAACCTGACGTTAGAGGAGCATCTGCTTGAGCAGAGTTAATTAGTAGCAAACTAAACTAAATAAGAAACAGCCAAACGAGATTCCCGAACAACTTTATTCTCCTTAACAGCTCAGCAAAATGCACTAATATCAAGATTTCTTCTGAGAAGTATAAACAGCCAATAAAGCGATGCAGAGGCATGACTGAGTAAGGTGACGCAGCAGAACAGCAATGCATTATGGGAAATGTGTCAAACTCAAGGCCCAGAGGCCAAATCTGGTCCGTCGAGGCCAAATCTATTTTTTTGTGGCCCTCTAGATGCCAGGGCCACATAAATAGAACCTTGAAGAAAACAGCTGTGTTTAAATATTATTTTATCAGTCAAATCAAACCAGGTTCTATCTGTACACTGCCAAATTACATCAATCAGTCCCTCCAGTTTTCCACGACCGCAAAAATTCATGCAAAATCAACAAAGCCCTGCGTTATTATTATACAATTGTGAATTTATTACAAATTTTCTCCAAAAATGGTTTAAAACCCTGCGATTTAAGCAATGCTAACTCCCACCTGCAGATGGCAGTGTTTCTTACTTGTAATACTATGCTGCCTCAGTCAAACGTAACGTCAGGTAATAGTCTGATGGATGTGGCAAGTAACAAAAAGTCACATTTACTGTCATACAAAAGTGTAAATATTGCAAAATTCCGTGCAAGTATTTCTAAAGTTGCACCACAAAATCAGTGATGTTGATTGCTAAATATCACAAAAACAATTGCAAAAACTTGGAGGGTCTGACCAGTGTGAAAATATGATCAATATTTATAATTTTAAGAAGTTCTCATTGAATGCAGACACAGCTATTTATTAATATTTTAATTAAAAGGTTTTAGCAATACATTCTGGCACAACCTGCCCTTTGAGAACATTCATCATCTTTATATGGCCCAAAATGAAAATGAGTTTGACACCCTGGCATTATGGTATTGAGCCAAGTACAGCAAGGCCAAAGGGCCAAACAGAACAAGCCACGGCCGTGCCAAGGAGGCCAAGTTCAGACTATCAAGCTAAAAAGTAGCAGACCTAATGTCATTTCATTAACTAGCTGTTGTCATTGCAGAAAGCCCCGCCCTGGTCTGGAAAAGAGGGGAGAGACATTACAGGGAGGAGAATGGACAAAGATAAACACAAACACACATACACGAGTGCTTTGGTACAAAGACACAGAGACAGACAGAGACAGAGAGAGAGAACTGAACAGATTTAGCACAGACACAAAAACTGAGCCAGACACAAAGTTACAGCACAACAACACAAAACTAAGAGAAAAAACACACCACCGGACAAAACGTTCAGCAAAATCACTGCAGTTACAAAACACACACTGAAATAAACACACAACAGGCTCACAGTCACACAGACTGACAATAACAACAAATCTACCAATGTTCATTAAAATAGCTTTTTAGTGAAACATTTTTTCAAGTGCATTTGTGTTTGTGGATCTATGCAAGTAAAAAGTTACCTAAAAAAAGTAATAAATATTTCTTATAGTCATTTTTATTATCAAAATACTACCACAAAATATTGTGACAAATCTTGTAGTCCATATTACCCAACCCTACCTACAACAAATAGAAAGGACAAGACACAAAAGGTAGCTATAACAAAATTCCAACTTGACAGAAACATTACAGAGATGATGTGCTAACCCCTCCGTGTCCTTCCAAGATAAAAACGCCACAAACACTCAAACCAGTTTCTCTGTAGACTCACGGTGACAGTAGCCAGAAGTCCTTCAGGGACATTAGCCACGATGATGCCGATGAGGAAGATGACGGCCTCTAGCCAGGTGTAGCCCAGGACCAGAGAAAGGATGAAGAAGGTCACGCCAAGAAAAACGGCCACACCAGTGATGATACGGATGAAGTGCTCAATCTCCCTAGCAATGGGTGTCTGAAAAAAGATGAAAAACACATTCTTGTTCAAATGTAGATCTTTTATAAGAGTGCTGGCAACTTTATGCTTTAAGTAACCTGTTTTTAACCTGAAATGAAACATTGATCCTCATCTCTCTTTTTGAAGCTGAAACTACTCTGTTATGGCAGAAAAATAAACGTACACAACCATCTGTAATCCCCCAAAATAAAGAAACTGGATAAAGTAGGCATAAATATTTGATGACCATCTTTCAACTGATGTTCTTGTGAATCAGGAGCTTTAATGCACCGCTGCAAAGCACCTGCAGATGATGAAGTCATTACCTTGCCGGTCTCCAGGCCTGAGGTGAGTGTGGCGATGCGACCCATCACTGTACGATCACCGGTGCACACGACGATTCCACGAGCAGTTCCTAGAGAGAAGGTTAGAGAACATGGTTACACTTATTGCATTAAATAAAATACAGGAAGTTAAAAACAGAAACTAATCAAAATTATTACATAGAATCACAATAAATGAAAGCATAAACAGAGTTGACTAATTCAACTTGAAGACAAGAGGGACACAGATGTAAAATGTTAAATATAGCAGGGATTTTAAATTCTTGTCTAATTAGGATCATTATAGTTTTATCTTTAATAGCAAAATGCATTACAAACATATGAAGCTGAAGTTGGAAAACAATAATTACATTCACACAAATGTCAACATATCCCTGTAGTTTTAAATACATAAGTGCCTCTTCTATAAATTTCTAATCCATTTATTAGTCTATACAAATCATGTGTAAAAAGAAGGGAAATTCCATCCACCCTATTACATGCTTATCCCTAGTGGGGTTGCGAGGGGTGCTGGTGCCTATTGGTTAATGGGAGAGAGGGCGGTCACCCTGGATAGGTAACCATTACCCTAACCAATGTTCCCTCTAATTTTTCATGTAGCTGGACATACACACAGCCTCCCTGAGCACACTGAGGACCACTGTGAGCAACATCAGGTGTGCGCACTCAGGGGCGCAACTACATATTTTTGAGGTGGATGTGAGCATGTCGCGTCTCTCCCCCCCGACATAAACTTGTACAAGTGGCCAAAGAGCCACTTCTGTTAGCCTGTGTCTAGAACCGCCTCTGGGCTGCAGGTCTGAGGCATTTTGTTAGCATGTTTTC
>CAEGAG010019696.1:0-41951 GCA_903067065.1 Brachyrhaphis terrabensis | reverse complement strand
AGCAGAACACAGAGGCTTAATGCAGGTAGCGCACGGCAAACGAGTGGACACAGCAACAGACTGGCAAACTCAGACGAGGACCCGAAGAAGAACAAAGGACACAGGTGGGATTAAATACAGAGAGAGGCAATCAAGGAACGAGACACACCTGGGAACAATCAAGGGGAGGACAGGACAACACAGAGAGCACAGAGACACAGAACTCGAAATAAATACACAGAAAACTCGAAAATAAACACAGAAAAACACAGATCCTGACAGTCACGCCTTCAAGCATGACTTAAAATTTCAGCTGCTCACATGGACAAATGAAATGGAGAAAGGCTTTATTGAAGACTTGAGCAAACAAACATTTGGCCATAGTCGAGCATTATTCTTAATGTCTTTGTTACTACTATTGACAGTGCACAAAGTGGATGAAATAATGGTAGAAGAGAAAATACCTTGAAATTCCTCTTAAAGTCAAGTCCCAAGGATCTCAGTAACAGACACTGAACCAGATATCATTTTGGCCCTGAATGGATTAGAGCAAATTCACCATATTTGGGTACCGTAAGTAACAAATCCTTGAAGTTAATATTTCATAATCATTCCACAACAAAACACAGCGGTTGCAATAACTCATAACCAGTCCCATCTTGATATGACTTTTATTTTAATGTAAAACTAAAAAGACTCCATAAAATACCTCCCTTCCCTCTATATAAACAAGAAAATGTCTCTCACTTTATTTGGTCCACCTCTGAATTTCCTTGGCTTCCTGTTTTTAAATCAGGCACATTTCAAATTATTCAATCTCATTGAACTGTATAAGTGAAAATGTAAGTGAAATAGGTCTCTGTTAAAGGGTTGTTAAAAAACAAAAAGAAGGGGTATCAGCTGTATTTATTATCGTTGGCAGAGAAACTGGGATTAGAACGGTTCTCGACAAATTATCACAATCGCTTCATCATTTATGGAATATCCTCAGTTGTATGCATAAATTTCCTTGATGTCTTCATCTTTTTTTTTCAATTTTGGATGTCAAATTAGGATTTCCTGCATTAAAGTGTGCTGAAAGGAAATTGATTAGTTTCTGATTTTCATCTTATTTGTTGGAGAAGAGCTAAATTCAATGTTATTTTTTCTAATGGGTTACAAATTGAAAGGCAAAGCCAGGGTTTTACTTTGCTGGCTTGTGTTTTATCTTTGTGTGATGTTATTGCTGGTGTATTTTTGTGTGCGCGTGCAGGGGCGCGGGGGGGTGGGTGTGTGTGTGTGTCAAACTCTAAACTCATAGCTGGGGGAAAGGAAAAGGAATAAAATCAATAAAGCAGTCACATCTAGTGCAGTGTAAACATTTCATTGTTCAGCACAGACACAACACAAAGCTCCAATTATTTACACCCCTACTCATGTATTCTGTCTATGATGCAGAAAGAATAAAACACTCCAAAAGAAAGATATGGGAATTTAGGAATATATATATAAATGCTTTGTAGTTTTGCCACAGTGCTACAGAAAAATATTCCCTCAGTTCTGCTGTATTTTATTCCCCCTACCCCCAAAGTTTTTTCTCAGTCTTCTGCATGAAAATTCTGCCCTTAATCTATATCACCTTGTTGTTTGCACATTCAGGTAACTCCCCTTCAGAGGAGTCCGAGGAGCGGGACAAGGAGCCCAGGACGTTGACTTACCCAGCGTACATTGCCAGCCTTCTGGACACGGGCGCTAAGCGCATGGCAGCCGGTGTCAGGATGGACTGCAACAGCCAGGGCCAGTGCCCACGCTCCTGCCACCTCTGCCACATGAGTCCCAGGGCGACACAGGGGCGGCAGCAGTCTGAACCCGTCCTCCTGAAGATCACCAAAGCTGCTCCCATCTACGAATTAGTGTCCAACAACGAGACCTATCAGGTTTGTGGAATGTTTAGTTGTTGTTTTTTTCTCATTTTTCTCAGTGCCGTACGTTCAAAAGACCTATTTTGCTCAACGTTTATTTTTTCACTAAGTTCAAATTTATTCTCTCCAGAAATCGATTTGTGTTTCCAGAGTCGCCCTCACGGTCTCCTACTTCTGTCAAATTGTTGTATTTTCCACTTTGATGTGCAAAGGCTTTTCCACGCCTTTGAATACGAGCTGGAAGTTTATGCCTAAAGACAGCATTTAATAATCCAGGCATGCGGACGGCTACATGATCATTAAAACCACACTGAGTCCATCAGCTGGCTCCCCACTATGCAGCCTTCTCTATGTGCATAACAGTATGTGTGACATCCAAAACCTTAAGCCCTCATTATGAAACACAAAGAACCTACCAGGGAAGTATTTCTCTTTCAGTTTCACACCTTGCTCTTTGGAAAGCACGCCATGCCGCGGGGCTGCCGTGCTGTTCTGTGACTTATTTGATTCCATCAATATTGTACGTCGAAAAAGCTTCTGCTGCTGCAGGATGAAGAGGCGGTCGATATGGGGCTGTACATGTCTAAGAGCCTTTATCGCCAAGCTCAGTCGGACGGACACAGCTGCTATTGATGGAAACTTCCGAAATTATTGGTGTAGACACTTACCAAGACAAAACACAACAGCTCCAATTTGATTGAATATTTTTGTATGTTTTTTTTTTTCTTTTACTGCCCACGATAGCACAATTTATAAGAAAAGGTGTAATTTGTCCTTAATTCCTCACATATTTACACATGATTTTAGTAAGTGCAACTGGGCTTCAAATTTGCTCCTGCAAATCACCTGCTATGCTTTTTTCAACTCAAATAAACGTTTGACTCCAATCAGGTTGTTGCCTATCTCTGTTTGCATTGCCTCACAAAAGTATTCATACATTTTCACATTGCAACCGAAAACCCAAATTCATTTTCTTGTGATCGACCAACACAAAGCAGTTCATTCCCCTTTTGTTTGATACACTTAAATAAAATCCAATGAAATCCTGCTGCATTTATTTCAAGACCTGAAATGTATGTTTAAATTTCTGTTTTCCCTGCAGTCTGACAAAGCTGCAAGGAAAAGAAGATTGGGCCAACTTTTTAGTCCAAATGTCCAAAGCTGGTCGAGACACACATTTTACAAATTGTTTACTCACGGGGAATGAAAAACAAATTCACAGCCCACTTTTTAGATAATTAGTTTTTAAAAAATTAAAGCAATTTATTCTTTTTCTTCCACTTTATAAATGTACAGTAGTTTTTGTAGGTCTAACAAAACAAAATCCCAAGAACTACGTAAAGGTTTTTGGTTGAAAATGCGAAAAAGGTTGGTATGGATCATTTTTGATTTCCTATGAGTATAAACATCTGTAAATCAGAGCTGAACTGACACATGCCACTATGCATAGACTGTGTTTACAGTGACAATAAATTTGTTGATATGACCAATTAACAGGACGTTTAAGTTGCTCTCTCATCACAACTCAAGCTATCTCAGCTACAGTATGTCTCACAGCCTTGGAATCTGCATATTACCCATAAAACGTAATTAAAAACAACCATACATGTCTAATATATATTAGTAATTGCTATTAAAATTAAAGCTGTGTTTTCCTCGCTACTAATCCTCGGCTTTTCGTCCTTGTAGGCTCTCCAGGACGCGATGATGAGCATGCTGTGGTGCTCAGGCAAAGGCGACGTTATTGATGACTGGTGTCGATGTGATTCCAGCGCGTTTGGCACAGATGGACTGCCCACCTGCGCCCCGCTTCCTCAACCCATGTTAGTGAAATAACATTACCTTACCTCTGTTCAACCCACTCGGAAGGGATGTGAGAAATGCCATCTGTCATTTTACCAGCAGAAATCAATCTCCTTCCAGCGTGGACTCGAGCAATGTGTCATCAGCCTCTGTAGATACTCAATATTTAATTGCAGCCAACCATCACAACGATCAATGGTTTATTCCTCCTGTCCGCTGACGGTGTGCTATTCAATTAAACAAACTGGTGTATATTGACTGGCTGCCAGGGCAACCTGTGTATACAAAATTCTTGGTGCTTCATACAGCAGCACCGAACATCCACTCTAGAGCGAATCAGACGTTGGGAGATAACCCGACTTTCTTCTTCGACAGCAGTGTTTATGGTCATGTTTTTATGTAGCTCGCAGGTGTGTGAATCAGGAAGGATGATGATAGCTGTCAGTTACAGTAAAAGGTCGCCATGTTGACAGGATGCTTCACGGAGGCGTGTTTGTCCCTCTGTTACCAGGCTGAAGCTGTCTTACACCTATGAGCCCAGCAGCTCATTGGTCATCATGGAGTGGAACCACACAGAGCCACCAATCGGCGTACGCATCGTTGATTACCTCGTCAGCCAGGAGAAGGTGACAGAGAGGACGGACCACTCTAAACTTGAGACAGGTACGTCGCTTTAGAATGGCCATAAATAAAACTCACCAGCGGAAAGATTGTGAGGTATATTGATATTTCCATCGATGCAGTCAGAGTTATTTATGGGACATGAATCATGAAATCCGTCAGAAATCGCACTGTTATTCGCTTTAGCACGCAAGTTTTTCAATGCAATAATCCATTTTTACTCTTACTCCTACAAAATAAAATCCATCTAGAGCCGCAAAACCTATAAAACCAACCTTTTTATCAACCCTGGTGCCCAAGAGTTTTGATAGAAAATTTAATTAAAAATTAAAACTTACTTTTTAACATGGATAATTTTTCATTCAATAAATACACTTTAATTAAAAGTTGGATTTGTCTATACATCTTAACTTATGTTGATAATAACAAAAATAATGTTTGTCATATCACATCTTGTGGCCTTTTATGTATATATCTGCTAATATATATATAAATATATATAAAAAACCTCTGTTCTCTTTCTGTTTTTTCAAATGTTTGTCATTTCTGAATCCCTTCATTTTCAAGTGGTTAAAGAGCGACGGGTTATAGAGCTCTGCTTTAGGCCTTGTTTTAGATTGTTATTTTGAAGACTGCCACAAGATGGTGTACATCAGTAATAATAAAAAAATAGCATACAGTAAGTACAGCAGTTCAACTTAGTAACATTTTTTGAAAGCTGTTCACACATTTATTTTTTGTATGTATTTGCTGTTAGTGTCTGGAGGAATTATCTTTATTTTTTTATTCTTTTTGGACGGGTTGAGGATTGGCAACATAACAGATCTGTGACCAACAATGAAATTCCATCTAATCTGAAACAAATGTGTTACGATTATTACTATAGATAGATAGATAGATAGATAGATAGATAGATAGATAGATACTTTATTGATCCCCAGGGGGAAATTCAAGGTCCCAGCAGCTTCAGACACAATAAGACATTACACACAGCAGACAAAGAATAATAGATAAAAATATAGATAAAAATAGATAACAATAGATAAAAACAATCCAAATTTAATGTGGTACATGTACTTTCTTGCTCATTTATATGGATTTACCTATTGAGGGTTTTTTTCCCCCTCGTGTTTTCACTGAAAACAGGAAGCTATGTGGTTAGCCAGTGAACCAGCAGGAGGGTGTGTAACTACCCATGACAGAGAGCAGAGATACTTGGCCGGCCCTAAATGAGCAGAAACTGGCAAAACAGGGACAGTTTATTTTAGCCATAATGATCCTATCCATAATGCACACTGCTACAGTTCCCCTTGAGTACCAGAGTTTGTTGTAGCGTAATGAGAGTATAAACTGTACGTGTCAGAACAGTGGGGATTATTAATCAATAGTGCTGCTTCAGAACGCAGAGAAAGGAAAATTGCATGCTGTATTAGAGGAAAACCTAAGAAAATAAAGGAATGGGTTAGAAGTAAAGGTCCCAAGGACCTCTACTTTCTTTGTGATGAAAACTTAAAACAATAAAAAAAAATTCTCATGTCACATTGACATATTTGTATTATCAATAATTAAGGCAATATTTGATTAATTCAAAATATTGCACTTAAAACCCATAGCATAGTCTCTTCTGGATTTTAAAATCTTCAGGATAAACAAGGTAAATACAGTTCCATCTTCTTCTTTCTACACATCTAAAACTGTAACAAAACATAATTTGATCACCCGCTAAGGCACACTGCAACGTAGTTGAATGACATTACAATTCCACTGACACTCCATGCAGATGTTCTTACTTATTTTCTTATCATTTAAGCTAATAAAACTTTAACCACTTGGGAGTAAGGAACAAAATAGGCATAACAGGAAAATTAGCTCACTGTGTGCAGGTACATAGCAGACATTTTCAACAATGCATCATGATGTACATACAATATACAAAACTCGTGCAAAACACAAGCAATCGGACCTGGTATTTCACACATATGTTTTGTTTCTTGGTGTTTAGTCTCACATTTGCAGACACGTCAACAAACATGGCAAGAAAAGAAAAAGCAACACACTAGTTTTTTAAGTACGAAGAATTTACGTCGGATATTTTGATATATAAATCTGTTTGTAATAATATAAAATTGAAATTTGGCAGCTTATGTGAGAGAGAGAGAGCATCAAATACCTTCATTTTTCTTTTAGACTGTGAGTATTTTTTTATTTTTGACATTATCAGAACCTCTTTAATGCTAAATTGGATGGGGTGATGATGCTTAGAATCGAGTTGTACATAAACATGTAGAGGTTATCCAGTCATTTTACTAAATATATTATGATATCAAGCTAATATCATTATCGATAAGGATTGTCTTTCAAATAATAATCAAAAATGTAGATTGAAGCCAGTGTGGCATGCAGTGTTAATGCAGCAAAACGAAAAGTGTTGTCAGGGTATTTTTACTCTCCTTGTTTTGACCAGAATTTGAGAGTCTTTTAACAAATGGCAGAGCTGTCAGCAGTAGCTCACAGACTGCAGTTAGGAATATAAAATACCTCAAACCATTTGCAGAACAGTGGAGACTAAACAAATCAAGACATAATTAAAACAAAAGACTGATTCTTTAATCGTTTTTTGGTGATGGTGCTTCCTTTATGTTATTCGAAAGATAAATTACAGCTTAGACTGCAGAGTGACGGTTTATGTAAACATCCGGTTGGGAGATAAACGTAGGTTTTATGAATGAGTAGTTGAAGCAAAGCTTTTTTACAAAGATTCTTTACAGAAAATGGATTTCAGAATCTGTTTGTAATTAAATAAAATGCTCTGACGTTTATCATATACCATCAAGTCATGCCCTAGTTGTGCACAACCAGACATTTAGAAATAAACAAAAACATATTGCCAGCCGAGTTGAATTGCTGCTCTCTTTGCTATCGTGGTAATTAATCTTTACTTTTAGAAAATCTGCTTTCTTTTCATTCCTTTGCTTTGTAATTCATGCATATAGAAGGAAAGCCCAGAAACAGTAAAACATTTGTCATCTAAGTGATTTGTTATGAGTTCTAGAGGGCCACTGAATCCAAAAGAGCAGAGGGAGGCGTATTTTGATGAGTAAGTATGAAATACCATTTTAAATGCAAATATGACCTTTAGTTTGATGGGAAGTTTTGGAACTGATTTTTTTTGTGCCCTTTGAATTAATTGTCTGTCAGCTCACTATTACTCTGCGTTTGGTTGCCTGATAATAGAAATGTTTTTCTGTCCCCCATCCTCTAATCTCTGTTGTCTGAATGATAAACACTGAGATGAAAGCAGCAGATGGTTAAGGTTCAAGCTGTTGTTCCCTGATATAATGTTCAATTCAAGTTAAAAGCAATCCTTTCTGGGCCATAAAGACTATTTTGTGTGCTAAATGATTTACATTGACCAATGGTAATGTGTACTACAGATCATGAATGTTTGACCTCTAAATGTCTAGCCTGCAGAATGTTTTACAAATGACTACAAAGGTGAACTTGGTGGCTTTCAGATAATAAAAAAAAAAACGATTGTCAAGAGTGAGTACAGAAAAAGTCAGAGTATTTTCCATTCAGCCAATAATGGGCTGGTCTACCTAACTTCAGCTCCCTTGGCATTAAAATGTAAATAATTTTGCTGATTAACTCATTGACCACTATTGAAGTTATATCTTTAGTCCAAAATCAATGACTGTGATTACTTAATAACAGAAAAAAAACAACATAAAGGGGTGCTGTGGTGACACGGGGCTAGAGCACAACCCACATAAGGAGGCTTTAGCCCTCAGCACGGCCATCATGGGTTCAATTCCCGGCCTGATGGCCTTTGCCTCATTTCTTCCCCTTCTCTCATTACCCACTTTCCTGTCTGACCACTCTCAAATAAAGGCCTGTAGAGCCAACAAAACTTTAACAAAGACATAAATTTATTTTTTAGGATACATTCAAATTACTTATTATAATTTCTACTCTGTTCTCTGAAAGCATCAAAAGATTCATGGAAAATCCTTAGAAAAATGTAATTAAGTGACTTGGGTAAAAACACTACTACTATCGCCCCGGAATGTTTCCATCCTATACAAATCTATGATGTCCCCTAAGCACCTAAGAAGTTTTTGCCATCTATGTGAAAAACAAAAAACAAAATTTCCATTCCTTTTGACTGGACGGGATTGGTGAAGTAGTATATTCCTTTAGATGTTGGGTGATCAACCAGCACCACAGCATGTTACGCTATCCAAATGGAAGGATGTTAACTCCTGGACCACTATCCACAAAAGTCAGAGGCAGTGTTAGGGTGCTGGTTAAAAAAACAAAAGTGCATCAGTGCATTATCAGTGTGTGGACAGTTTCTGCTATAAATGTCTCCAGATGTGGATCTATAATTTCACCAGGAAGAAAAAACAAGCTGTAGTACTTTTTTTATACAAGTCAGCTCTTAGTCACGATGCTCATCTGACTGCTTTGCTGTGGTCCTAAGGCACATTGCATATGTCCTCAGTAAGTTAAGTGGGTCTGCAATCCTCAGAATCAGCGCTTTTTCCATATAAAAACTTAAAAAGTGCATGCAACCATTACCACTACCTAACCTGAGAAGTCAGTGAGATAAATTGTATCCTGAATGGCTCGTAGTTTATGCGTTTCATACCTTCTGTAGAAAATGTTTTTCTAATGTTTTATTTTCATACTTTACACAAAATATAACATACCAAATAAATACTCATGTAAGTGCAATTGAGCTTTTCTACTTTAGTCTTGTTTGTGTATTTGTTAAATATGCCAGATTCCAAATCTGCCATCCTGATAAAAATAATTCAGCTTTCCTGTTAGGAAAAGGAACAATTTTAAATGACTTTCTAGCTATTACTCACCCTGAACATTGGCATTCTAGTGTCTTAACTATCAGAGGAAATTTACAAGCAAACTGTTGAACCATTGCTTGGAATTTTTTTTATACATTTTATCAAACTTGACATGTTTGGTGAGTTCTTGACTTCAAGAAAAGCATAACGGAGCTACAACAGCTGACTCTTAAAGCCCTTTACGCTGTTTAAGCATTCTTTTTATAGAAATCTCTATGTCCATGTAGCTCACCGTCTCAAAGTGCGTTTTACCTTTAAAGTCCTACTTTTTGGTCTGTAGTGATTTACTTCTTCCCCGTTTCTGGCTCCCTAGATCTTTATTTTGAAGATACATTCGGCAGTGTGGCTCATTTAAAATCGAAGATCCTTAAGTTGTTTCAGTTCTGTTTTCTGTCCGTCAATACGTTGTAATACCTTAATGTAATGTGCTGTCCAAATCGAAGAGAGAGAAACGATTTGAGTTGGTGCAAACAAGGCTTAAAAATCGGCTCGTTCATTTTGTTGCTCAGTGTCCAAACACTTTCCTCTTCTAAAGAAGATGCATCTAATCTCACGAGAAAAGTTACACTCCCTAAACCATTTGAAACCCATCACCTCCTCCTTCACACCCAATAGAGGGGCATATAATGCACAGGCTTGGAGAATTACACAGTTTAACAAAATAACATTCCATAGCTTCGGGGTGTTGAGGTTGTCAAAACTTTTAACAGCTCCCTCTCACTGCCATTTGGAGTCTGTGATGTGTGAAATTGCACAGCGCAGCTCTAATTGCGCCGAGCGAAAGCTGTCCACATCTGGTTTGCGTGGCTCAGCTGTATTTTCAAACAGGATAGCAAACAAAAATAAATGAACAGCAGAAAACTTTACAACTTTTTATTTATACATTGATTATTTTTTTTTATTCTTTTGCTAATGATTAATTGTAAGACGGCGCACTCTGGCGAAGGTGGCTGGGTGTGTACGGTGTATTAAGCAACAGTAAAGACAAGACGGAGACCGAGAGACATGAGTGGCAAAGCCTGCCACATGCAACGGTTTTGATTTCAGCTGTTTTCTGTCATCTAACAGAATCAGTTTCGCATGAGCCAGTGCTGAGTTCTTTGCAGATAATCCTCTTTGGCTGCCTCTCTTTCTCCTTCTCTCGTATTTCTACCTTTCTATTCAGCTGCTTTTCTCAACCTGATGTTGTTACCTCAAGCAAGTTATCTAGTTGCATACCGACTCATTTTTATTTAACCGTGCCTCTCTTCTTTTAAGGTTCCTTGACAAGAAAAAAAACCCTTCTTTCTTACCTTTTTTTTGTATACTTATTTTCCTCAGCTGTCTATTTTCCTAAAAAAGATCAAGGTAAGGTGAATCAACGGTCAAACCGGCTACCAAATGGATGATGTATACACCCAGCTTGCACATATATGACCCTGTCTACTTGAAGCTGCTGTACATAGCGCTCATTAGGAGCTCTCATGCTATTAGAAACCTCAGTTTTCAGGGTACATGCTATGCTTACTGTGAGTTTTGTAGCGTGGAAGAGTAAGAACTATGATTGATGCGTCGCGGTATCTCTCTGTCGTCTTTAATGATGCTTTAACAGGCATTGTTGTAGCTGCGCGGTGCACTGATACTGATTAAATGGAATCCCCAATGAAGATAGGTGACAGAGAAAATCCATCAGCAGGAATAGATGGACTTCTGTTTAACAATCACTCGCCAGCTTCCCTCTGGTGAATGTGATCAGCTTTGAATTTTAATGCTGGAATACAAGGGGGAAAAAATTAAGCAACTTCTGAGACCAGTGTTCTGTAGTCTTTAGATGTTTTAGAATTTTGTTAAAAGAATTTAAAAAAGTTTGAATTATTACTGACATTGAAATGTGTCTCAAGGCTTCTCCTCATAGTGAAGGTGTTCAGATAAATATGAGTGATTCGAAACATACCATTTGTGATCCTCTTTATTGAATAAGGTATATGCTGGAAAGGATTGCACAGTGGCATAGTTGATAGCACTGTTACCTGGCAGCAAGAAGGTCCTGGGTTTGATTCCCGGCCCGGGGTCTTTCTACATGGAGTTAGCATGTTCTCCCTGTGCGTGGAGGGTTCTCTCTGGGTACTCTGGCTTCCTCCCGCAGTCCAAAAACATGACTGTCAGGTTAATTTGTTTCTCTAAATTCTCCTTAGGTGTTTGTGTGTGTGGTGTTGACAGGTTGTTTGTCCTGTTTGTTTCTGTGTTGCCCTGCGATGTACTGGCGACCTGTCCAGGGTGTACCCCGCCTCTCGCCCGGTTACAGCTGGAGATGGGCACCAGCACCCCTCCCAACTCCAATGGGATAAGGGTGTAAGAAAATGGATGGATAGATATGCTGGAAAGCTTTGCAGCTCAGTAAAATGCAGCACTATTTTTAATTAATCCATACATCTACCCATCATATGTTCTCCTTTTCGCAGAGGGATTCACAACTCTAGTTTGAGTTTGAGATGGCGAAAGTCTAGAAATTAGTTTTATGTGGGAATCTGGTAACTGTCACGCTCTCAGGTAATCCATTTGACTTCATTCTTACTTCTTTCAGATGAATGGTTTTTGATGTCATACTCGCATCTTGATTTTTGCCGCTGTTACAGCTCATTGTTGTTCTTGAAGTGGCTGATTGTGACGGTCCTGCAGATTTTGCTGTAGAGTTTATGTTGTTGCACCACAAAGCATTTCAACAATGCCTACACCCACTTTACACTTACCCATTCTGCTCTCTCTCTGTTAGTTTAAACCCATGCTTTCTCTTCTACACAAAAATATCCAAATTGTGTTGTCTGCACCTCTCCCTCTTGAACAAGAACATTGACAAACTGTTTCTCTGCAACCTCATCATAATCTCCAAGCAGAAACAATCCTTAAGTCTGGCCCTTCATCCTCTGGAAAGTTGCACAATTTTTTTTAATTTTATTCCTGATTGTGAAGAAATACCCATGTAACAATGGGCAACTTAAAGAGTAGTCCAGACCCATTCATTTAACTCAATTGTCTGTCAAATGTGCATACATCCCATGCACATTTGTTTCTTTTCTTACAATTTGAGTTGTTTTTGCAGGTTCCTTATTTAAAGCCTAAGAATAGATAGTTCACTGGTGTTTGTGTCTAAAAATGAACATCAATGAGAAAATATGTATCCCTAATAAAGATATATTAGGGATGAAGGGAGAAAAAAGACTGTGTCAGACAGAAAAACTTCCAATATTCTGTTGATTAAATAAAATAAATCTATGAATATCTAAATTAAGGGCTTGTTACCATGTTACACATCAGCACCGGGAAAAACACAGTTGGCTTTATGACAAAGCAAGGATATAGTCTCATTGTGCAGAATAAATTATTTGTTTCCACACTGCTGCCATGACTCCTGGAAAATGTTTGATCGTCTTCGAATTTGAAAAATCATGTTTTTGTCCGGAAGGTAATCCATAAACCTTTTTATAAATTTAATTTCCAGAAGGTCAGTAAAATCCAAGCCTCCACTTATGGGAATGAGACATCAGCGATCACCAGTGATGGAAGCAAAAAAAAGTAAATAAATGAATAAAAGAGCAAATATCTCTTCACTTTCTCTAAAGCCTCATCGAAAGCAGATGTTTCTGACAAAACATCCTGAGAGCTGCGGTGTTTCCATGCAGGGCTTATCCTTGTTGACAGCTGCACGGTTGCATTTTGTATATTCGTCTCTTGTCTGAGGTTAAGTAATGTTCGGTAAGCCTGCACAGATACAGCTGAACATCACAGAGTCCAGAACTCTGCTGGGTCTGGAGCCGACAACAGCTTGTTTACGCAGTAATTCCTCCTTTAACAAGCTTCAGGCACACAAGGTGAGATCATAGCGAAAGCGCAGACATTCCCTCACGAATATGCAGGGTCCCCAGCAGATGTGTGGACCCATCGAGAGTTGGAAGTCTGCTTTAAGTTGGGGCACCACTGAGCTCGGCCAGTGAGAGCAAACATGCCCCTGAGCTGGATGACGTCCAGCGACGGAACTGCTTTAATCGCCAAATGAGGGCAAGGTTTGCTCAGGGGTCAGCGGAACTCTAAATCCTGTCAATAAACACGTTGCCCACCTGTTTATATCCAATTCTCTTATCTATACACAGACAGCTCTGTCGGCCCAGCTCGAACCGCGTTCCTTGTCGTAGCAGACAGGTCTAATGAGCTGCCACTGCTTCACCTTTCACAGCCGTTCTTACTTTACTTTGGAGATCAAAAGTCCCTATGCTCATGTCCGTGCGGCTTAAGAAATAAACACGGTAATGATCATTCATAATTGAAATTTTTGGAGATCAGCGAAAGCAACAACAGTCCATGGTCTGTTTATTTTGGGTTCTCAAATGTGATTCTTCTCTTACGACCCTAAATGTCTTTTGGAAGGTAAAGTTTAGAGATTAACTGTAGGATTGCACTTTAGTTTTTGACCTACACTTTGAGAAAAACGACTCAAGTAAAAAAAACATCATGATAAAATAACTTGAAAAGCTAGAACTGACCTTGCCACACTTACCACAAACTCAGTAACAACGAGGCAAACAGAGGCAAAGTAGTGAGCCAGTTAACTCAATTTAAAATATGGACAGATTTTCTTTTTGGTGATTTGTGAAGCAGTGTAATCTTACTCACCGTTTTGCAACAGTTTTGCTGTCACTCTTAGCTTTATTTCTGCACTGGATTTATGAAGCAGATTAGATATACAGGAGGGAGTTTTTGAATTTAGTCCTGTATTTATTTTTTCAGGGATGTCTAGGTCACGACCTGACAGCGTATTCCTCAGAACCTTCTTGACATCTCAAAAAAATAATAATGCAGTAGTTTGTTCAAACTAATACAGTGGATTGCTACGTCCCTTTAACTGATTTAATAGAATATGAAATGCTTGGATTGCTGTTAAACATGGCTCAGACTATTAAATCATTATTTATAGCCTATAAAAGTATCCTGCAAATGTAATTACTTGTATAATAATGTCAGGATAAAAAAAAGAACTGCCTTGTCTTTGATTTTTATTAGAAGTTGCTTTTTTTGCTCTTCCTTATATTTTGTGTATGAATTTTTTTTTTAAAAAGCAACAGTTATTAAACACGCTTTAGATTATTTGTTTAAATATGTCACAAACAAGAAGAGTAACATCCCTGATCTATTTTTTTTTTGTAACGCTAACAACCCAACAGGCTGCTGTTTTCCTTAGTCCTCCCTTATTTTAAAATTAGCTTTTTGCAAACTTATCATTTTAGCACACAAATACATTTGAGCTAAAGTCTTGGTCTTTGAGAATGACCGTTTGTTTTGGCTTATTTAAATATACAGAACTACGGGTTGTCAACTCGTTACAGCTAAGTAAGAAGATCTGCTTCTGCGTCTATTTTCAGAATTTGACGCGCCAAAAACTCTTAGCAAACATGTAGCACCTACAACAGCTTTGTGCATTCGACCTTTGAATTTTTAGGGAACAACCCTAAGTTCAATGTGAAATGTGCACTGTGTGTATGATGGTATGAAATGGAGATGATTTCAATATGAGACACCAATATGACAGATTTTCCCATTGACCGGCGCAGGTTGATGATTTTCATCATTTAAACTTAATTGTTTCTCAGCAGTTGATTTTAAACCTAAACCATGTTTTAGCCAATCAAACAGCTAAAGCATACCTTGACTGTTGCTGCCTGAAATTTCATTGGTCCATCCCATGCCTGAAGTCAGTCACAAAACAGCCCTTCATCTTAAGACAAATATAAATGAACACAATTAACAAATCAGCACCACAGTAAGCAAACCAGTTGTCTTAGGTTGCGGCTAATACATGTACTTTTGCTGCCCGTCGTCACAACAGCTCACTGCATGTCTGTCTCTAAATAAATCCTTGTGTTTTCCTCAGTTAGTGCAGCTCCAGTTCTCATCCCCACTAGCCTGATCCCAGGAAGCCATTCTTCTACCCTGTTTACCTCTAGCCCTCGTCAACCTTTGGCCCGTGTGTGACTATTTCTGTGTCAGTGTGACATATTTGGCTTAAAACAAAACAAACGGTGCACTGAGTTATAAAGTTGGTCACAGATCGTGATTTTTTTTTTTTTTCTTGGGTTCATTCATCTTATTGAGCTTCACACAGAGTTTCCAAAATAGCCGGACTCCCAGACCTCACGATAAACACCTAAACAGATGGCTGACAGATCCCTTCTCTACAGCGGGGATTGCATGTTGAAAATCCTTTGTGTCGCTGCTCCCAGGCAAATACAGTATTTCTGGTTCACGTAGGGATCACTGTTGCATGCTTCAGTCGTGGGCAGCTGCAGAATATAGAGATTTCACAGCATAATGTTAGACGTGTTATACAGAAGCATGTTCTTGTTAAGATGCTTACCTCTGATTTAAGCATACCATAATAAAAGGTAGCTACTTATAGTATTTATTTCATTAGCCAAAGAGACAACATTGTTTTATTACTGTGTTGTAATAGTTCAGTTTAGCTTCCAGGAGGGCTTTATTTTATTTAGCCCAATTTATGATTGGGAGAACTGTGTATAGTTTATGCAGAGAGCAAAAGATATAATCACTGTGGTGCTAAAATTGGAATTCTGTTGCTAAAGAGATATAGCAAATTAATTGTCTAAAACAACCTACAGTTATGTTCAGTATCGTTTCCATGACAAACGTTTATCATGGTAAAAACTAGATACTTCATTCTTAAAGAATGCTTTTTCCATTAGAGATCCATGAATGACCTAATGCAAAGGGTATGTGAATGTACTCCTTTCTTGTCCTTATAATGCCTCTGCTGACTGACACGATGCAGTCTGCACAGATCATCTCTGTTTTAAATATCACTGTGAATTCAAGAGAGGATAAATATTTTTTGTTTTATGTTTGCTGAAAACTTTATTAAAAAATAGTGAGGCATTTTCAAGGATAAAATGTATGATTCAGAAGCAAACCTGCTTTGATAAATCAAACCCTCTTGCACTTTTTCTTTAAACTAATTAAAACCCTTTACATGAAAGCAGCTTGTGTCTGCTTCAGTTCTAATAGACCCATTATGAACAACATTTTTTTTTTCCAATGCAACGACCTCCTGGAGAGCATCAAAACAGTTTGTTTTATGTTACTTCTGCACCCTTTTTATACCAGAGGTTTATAGAGAAAGAAGAAAGACGACCTGTCTGAAGAGTATCCAGGATTCTGTGGTTGCTGCTGACGTGGTCACAGATTTATTTTTGAAAAGTTTATTTGTAAACTTTGCTTCTTGTCAGTTTTCGCTCTCACAGATAAAAATAATCAGGTCCGATAGGCGATTGTTCATTTTCTACAAGTTGCACACTATCATTTGACGGATAATTCTTCACACTCAGATTTTCTCCGCAGAAAACCGAAATCTCCGTTTTACTTTCTTACCTCTTCAGGTTTAAAGTCCACAATTATTTTTTTAATTGACTGAGAAAACTAATTGTAGAAAGTCAAAAAAAACATAACTTGCCTTTTGTAAAGAGCACTTGCATTGTTAGGGCTGAAAAGATGGGGCACCGTAAGACTTTACCATTGCTCAACACTGTTACATAGACAGACAAAGGGAGTTTACAGAGGTTACAGGCTTTTTGTTCCAAAATATTGTGCGTGCGAGGAATCATTTTAGGTTTGCTAAAGAACGAAAAAAGATGAGGTGATTTGAATGAAGTGATTCCAAGATTTTGTTTGACACAAGGAAATAATACAGCTGCAGCAGGTTGGCGTAAAGCGGACACGTTTGTAGACATGTAAGCATATCTTTTATATGAGAAAAGCAGCTGACTGACATCTCCATCTCTCCAGAAGCATTTAAGGAAGTTGTTTGTGTGAATTGTCCTTTTGGGAGCAGAGGTCAGTTGTGATTAATTAGAAAATAATGTATTTGTTACTATGTTATTGTTTACAGCGTATGACTGCTAAGTTAGACATTCTGCTCTCAAATATTGCATCCAGCTAGCTCCAAGGCGCTTTGATGTATCTGGCTACATTAGCGCTTAGCGTGCAATGTTTCTCATGGTAACCGCTGTCCACCGATCAGATGCGCTTTGGTCAAAATCTGAAATAATTGAGCGGCCCTCTTAAGAGGCGGTTCACCCGGCGGTGACGTAAATGCAGCTCAGAAACCTGCGTGTTAAACGTGACATCGAGAGAAAGTACGAGAGAGTTTGTTTTGTTTCCTCTTTTCTCTCTATCCAAAAATGACTTATTTGTATCCAACGCTCCTGCCCATGTGGCCAATTATGATTGACTGCTAGTGGTTATAACCAGTGCTGCCGTGCCAAGAAGTAGCATTCAAGACTTTCAATTGAATGTTGTGACGCTGTGAAAGAAAGATCAACAAGTCCAGATGGCTTTTGTTAAAGCTTTGCTGCCAGTTGGGCATATCGCAGCGTGTATGGGTTGAGGGGACTTTTAATAAAGCGAGCAGTTTCCTTGTTACTAGCTGCAGCAGAAGTGGTTAAATTCTCAGGTTGTCTTTTGTGAAACCTGTTGTTGGGAGAAAAACAAAAAGAGAATCAAACGAGAGTTTAAGCGTTGCCGTTTACTTTTATGAGCAAAACATGTGTGTTGCTGCATAAACCATGTGTTCATTTGTGTGTGCGCTCCGTAAACTTCTCAGTTGCTGTTTTTCTCCCCGCTCCACCCGGTCATCTTTCTCAGTTCATCGGGTTCAGAACACTCCCCTGTTTGCTTTGAATGTTCGTTGCCAATGAAGTGTTAACTGGATATATTTCAGAGATAATAAATATATGTTTTATTCCAGTTTGAATCACTTCCAGTCCTCAATAACCATCTGCCATAAAGCAAACAACCTGTTGTGGTTTGTAGATAAAGCCTCTTCTTTCAGGAGGCGTCACTCATTCTCTTTTACTTTTCAAAAATGAATATATTACAGCAGTACGTCCAGGAAATCAGGGTGGTTACCAGCCTAGCAAAAAAGAGAACATTAAAAAGGTAGACATAACATAAAGAGATCTTCTGGGGTGCAATGTGCTCTAACTGGATACAAACGATTTTATTGTTCTCCTTTTTGTTGTTTTATTCTCTGTACAATTTAACGTTGATTTTTATTGTATAGCGCTTTGTGATTTTATGTCTGTAAAAAGCACTTTATAAATAAACTTTGCTTACTTACTTACTCAACTATGAGCAATGGAGCATGGGAGTTCTCCAGCTGGGTTTAATATTAATAATATCAGCATATCTGAGTCCTGGTTACTCCAAGATGGAGCCTGGTAGCAGTAATAAAGGTACAGCTGTGTACAGGTTTGTACCTCCATGAATAATCTGAAGGAGCGGGTGAACTGGCCTAATGCTAATGCTTTAGCCCACTCATGAACACACTGAGCTGATAGTCTTTGAGTTGCTTGATTTATTGCAACACTTTTGGAACAGTAACCGTTGTGGTCATGGGTTCTTGTCATCCCTGACTACAAGATACAAGATTTCATTCAAAAGCAACGTCCCAGATGCTCCAAAAAAAATACACTTTTCTAATGCCTCTTAATTCGCTCGTTGTGTAACAGAGCCCCGCCAGGTGAAGCGCACACACCTCCAAATTGCTCACACGGACAGCTTACTCAGAGACAAAGGACATGTTTGGTCCTTTTTGTGACGTCAATAATGGCAAGAGGGGAATATCAAATTCTCCTCCTGTTGTAGAGCATGTATGCTCTGTCACGGTGAAGTAATCAAATTTACCAAGCTGTTAGTGTAGCTCACCCCACGCAAATGTTCTCAAATTCAATCAACAAATTTGGAAATATAAGCGCAACATTTTTGGGGAACATTGTGTTACCATTTTTGGCATGGATGTGTGTTTTTCTTTGCAGGTCAACATCAACTGTGTGTTTTTTTTGTTTGTGTTTTTTAATAGGAAAGTGGTGTGGCCCTTTTTGTAGAATATATAACTGCTTGCGTCATAAACAACCAATCTTTAATCAAAACCATGCATGAAAGACTCAGTGAACTGTGAATTTATTTCCATATAAGAGAACCTGATGTCTGATACAAGTCGAGATTTCACAGTGCAAACATGATCATCTTTAAAGCACCTGTCCTTTCCATTAAGGAGTAGAGAAAAACAGAAGTGTCTAGGACACACACACACACACACACACACCCACGCACACTGAACTGACGAAAGCAGAGACGACTTCAAAAGTTATTCCATAACTCAAATCAGTCTCCTGGCAGTTGTTGATTCTTTCCAGCCAATCATACTTTAAGAATGCCAAGGGTAAACAACTCCAGCTGAATGACAAGTTCCTGGGAGTTATGGTTCTTGATCATCTGTAAAACTGGATCTTCACAGGCTGTGTGTGGCTTTAAAATATTCCTTCCTGTGATCAGAGAAAAATATCTTTATATAACGTGGTACAAATTGATTATTGTGTTAACGTTTTTGACTTGCATCACTGGCAGTCCTAAATAACAGAATTTGACAAATGTTCCACTCCAAACAATCCTATTATAACTTAAATTATGCAATGTTTGAAATCTATGCACATGATTATAGTAATGTAAAAGGAAGCAAGAGAAACAGATTTCTTAGATGTTTTGCTTTTTATAACAAACATCTCAGATCATAAAATGTATTTTAATAGATAAACATAGCCTGAGTAAATACCAAATTTATGTTAAAAGTAGGATTTTGTTTATTGAGGGAAAGAAGTTTTTCAAACTGACTTGACCCGATTGGAAAAGTTAATTGCCCTCATGAATTTCCTTTACCACACCCAGTTGCAACAACATAAAAAAAAGCTAAAAGATGTTAAAAAGCTACACGGCATAATCTGAATTTTTTAAAATTCAGGAACAGCTTCAATGAATCACAGCAAGACTCTGTCCAAACAGGAGGCGCTGGAAACAGTTTGTGGACTAACATGTGCAAAGTTTTACTTTCTGGAACATTTAAGTCCCGTTCCAGTGTAAAACTTAAACAGTATTTCAGGAAAAGAAAATCATATCAACACTCAAACCCGGTTAGTTGTTGCAACCTTATCTTTTGACTTTCATATCAAAGATCCTTCCAATTGTCCACCGGTTATTGACAAAACCAATAGCCAATCCGCTGATTACTTTTTCACACAGGGCCCCATTAGTTTTTTGGCTTACCTTTTGCCCTTAGTTGAAATCATCTCAAAACTGTGTCATGAATATTCTTCAAATTATCTCTTTTTTTTATTGTAAAGTATTATTCATATAAACATTTTAGCGTAACAAAAAACAGAGGATGTCCATAACAGGGTAGATACTTTTACTCAGCACTGTACATGTAAGCAGTAAAAAAAATAATGACACATTAGTAGTTTTGTAAAATACATCCAGCACATGGAATATTTCTTGCTATCACAACTCTTGTCCAAAACAAGCTGCCTGGTGCCTGTTTGTGTCCATAACATTCAACAGTCTCCATGTCTCCTACAGCGGCTACTTAAAGTCTTTTCTCCTCACTCAGGAAGTATCAAGACAGAATTTCCTGCCTTAGGCAGATTTACTGATTTTGCTAAATAGACAGATTTACAACATTTCCCAGCTGAACCTTTAACATTCTACCAGTGTCATCATAGGAAAGCTGGCTGGCTTGCAATCCAGAAATCAAATGCATTTTTTTTTTTACTTTTTGCTTCAGATCCTGGGAAATGTATGCTTTTACACAAAAATGTTCCGCTACATTTTGTTATGGAATGGGCATTTTCTGCCAGCTGTTCAGCTGTCTGATAGTGTAAATTAGTAAAATAATTGTATTTATTTAAATTATGCCTCAGAAACTGTTTTGGAAATATAAGCCATCTGTTCACTAAGTTAATCTCTTGCTGTCATTTCACATCTATCTTCATAAAATCTAAACCCTGCAGAAAGAGATTTTCATTTTACATATTGAAATTGTGATATATTTTTTTTTACGCTTCGGCTGACAATAAATCTAGAATTTTCTTTCCGTATTACATTTTTGGTAGAAGATGCACAAATTCTGAAGGGATAAATCCATAACTCTTGTGGAATTGTTCGCAACAAGCTTATTTATTAAGTATTCAGCTGATGTGTAATGGCATTAAAAAAAAGCAAAATTTTGATTGTTCCTACACTTTATTTGATAAAGTTAGGGTAAGCTAATGCTTGTTAAAATAAATATGTGTCAGAGTGCACAGAGCATCACAGTTTGTTGCATTTGGGGCTGCAGACCAGTCAGGGTTCCCAAGGTGACCCCCATCTACTACTGGAAGGAGCAGCTTTGGGAACATTAGCATCAGAAGTGGGCTATGGAGGAATGAAGGAAGGTAGCCTAATCTGAGGAATCTTGGTGTTTTCATCATGTTGAGAGTTGGGGAACACATGGAAATTGGATAGAAAATAACTGTAAAGGAAAACTGGCAGAGGCATGGCTGCCGATTTATGTTTCTGCTGGTAACCCTAATAGGTCTGACTTTATTTGGTTAGATAAGAGATCATAATCTGTTATTATCCATGAGAATTAACTGGTCTATTATGGGAATAAGAATGATGGAAGTAGGACTTAATATGAAGTCTTTCAAAAATCATCTTAAATTGCATTAAAGTATACAAGTAATTTGAAAATGTTATGACTATCTCCTTATTTCATTAATAATGCTTAATTATTAAAGGAAATAAACAAATTCAGGAGTACGTGGGTACAAAATGGTTTATTTACAATAACAAAATGGCAGTAGAAAAGAGACACAAGATGGCAACACATGGGGACCAAATGGGAGGATGAATTGATCGAATTGATTGAAGAGCCATTCTATATGCCTGAAACACAATTCCTCCCTGCCTTTCCAGACTAAGGTTGCTGTGACCATTGTCTACTGCAAGTAAGACTCTGATTGTGAGAACCTCACCACCCTAGAGAAGAAAATACAATAAAAGGAGCGCTCCCTTTTGAGATTTGTAGTAACCATCTCAAGCTGGTCGACAAGAATCAGGGAGAGAAAGGTTTGCTCTGATTTACCTCCAAGATCGATTTCATCTTCGTCTGTCAACAATCAATGCGGTCCGTGTCCATTTTTTCTCCCGCTTGGGCTGAGTCATGTCCATAAATGCCATGGCAGCACACAGTGTTCACAGTGTTATTGGTCTCGTTTGACTCTCGTTTATAGTAAAATCTGGTCATTACAGGTCTATCTGGTTCTTTAAACAAACTTCTATGAGTTTTATTGCTTCCAAATGTCCTGCCATGAAGTCCTCTAATATATGACTCAAATGTTTTGCTGCAGATGTACAGAATACAAGTAAACCCCTTTCAAGGAGGAAAAGAAATATTTAAAAAAAACAAGAAAATTCAAACAAACATACACCAAAGACACGATGAGTTGTTTCCATTATTGACCCTTTTACACTTGTACTGTCCCAGCACGGCTCAACTTAGTTTTACTCGACTCTACATGGTCCCAGTCATTTTCCCTCACAGCTGAGTACCACCTCTATGTGTTTGGTTCGTCCTACCAGGGCAGCTTCAGAGTCTGAAAAGTAAAGTCATATGATCTGGATGTTGTGTCGTTTTCGATGTTGTCATTTTCAATAAAACGCCAAATGCACTCTGTCGTCTTTGGGAATTTTTACAAATGCCAGGGCTGATTCTTGTAAGGGAGTCGTTTCTGTGACACAATCATTGACTCCCCCCAGTCAGTCGGTGGCCGGCAGTCTTCTGACATCGTATTTTCAGCCTGATTGGTACACTTGGAATCCCAGTTGAGTAGGGACTGAAAAAAGGGGCTGGTACCGTGTCAACGTCACTAAAGGAGGAAGCCCATAACCAAGTCCAGCCACACCGAGTTTGTACCAGTGGAAAACGGCCATTTGTGGTTTCCCCAGAGGCATGTGAATGTAGATACTTTTGTTTTGGGGGCGTGGATTTTATCGTTATTAAATAATGATTTACAACAAAATACATAATTCTATGGACAACAAAAATATGTCTAAAGTTACTCTGGGTTTTTACAGAAAAGTCTGGCGAAATATTTGTAATAAATCCCATAAATTGGACAGAAAAAACGTATTCATTAGATTGCCTAGATGTTATCATGAGTTATCATTAGTGGACACATGGCAACAATGAGCGGTAACTGTTCGGTGCTTCCTGCAACTTGAGTCACTCTTTTAAGAGAAAGGGCATTGATTGATTAAAGTTATTGATAGCCAGCTACTATTAGTTTTCCTCTCTGTCAACACAGTGATCATACAGTAGGAAACAACTAAGTGCATAAAAAATCAAATCACTAACCCCGCCCTGTGCTGTGTCTTTATTTCTGTTTGGAGTAAATTTAACCCCCAATGAAGGGATTCTACCATTTTGGTCAAAGTTTATACAACTGAGCATTTATTATTTCCACATTTACAGGGAGGCATGAACCTTTCTTAGCTATCATTGGTTAACAGCCAGTGTTGTATAATCACACAAGTCAAACATGCTTGCTTAGGGAAAGCTTGTGCACAAGGAAAACTGTAGCAAAGCTCATGCCTTGAGACATATCCAAATGAATGAAACTCATTTATATAAAAATTTGACTTTTATTGCCTATATCATAAAAATCACGTACGGAAGAAAACTACACTTTGGGCTTTGCTGGAGTTGCTAGGTAACAGTGCACTGCCCCTGACAATAAGGAGGTTTTTGAAGCTACTTGTTTTCCAGACACACACAAAAATAACGTGTTGCCTCAAAATGACAGGGTTTTTTGGGGGGTAGTTTTTTAAGTTCTTGGGCTGCTTTTAGAAGCAGTTGAGTTCCAAATAGAAATACAAAAATGTGCGAAATCTCAATTTTACATAATATGTTCAGTTTAAGACCTGAAAGGCATTTTACTTTTCAGAGGGACAGCCACCAAAAAATATCTAACCAGAAGAATTAAGATCAACTCCTGTTCATGTTAATTAGAGTCAAAGATTTTCTAATTTCTGCTCTATAAATGCCAATATGTGACACAGTAATAAATCACAGCCCAACTGCTGATGTTGAATTTTCTCTACCATAACTGCTTTCTGTTGGCCACGTTTGTCCATCGCAAGCTGCTCTCACTCAGACACCGAAATAAATTCTTAGCATGTTTTCATATTGTTATATTCCAATGAGGGTTAAAATACACCTCCATACCCAGAGAGAGGATATTCCATCAGGCTTTCCAATTAATATAATAAGTGGTTCAAAGCTTCACAATGTCACTTTTCATTTAAATCTCCAGCCATATTTATGCCTTTCACTCCTCTGACAGTCCTCAGTACTGAGTAAACATCCTCCTCTGGCAGCTTGGACACACTTTTTTTATTAACAGATTCTCCCACTCTTTATGTTTCTATGGCTCTTGTTAACCAGATGGTGACACGAGAGGATGACCACCGCGAAGCGTCCATCACTCACCGCATATACTGTATGACTGCTTGAACCCTTGCATGCTTGTATGCTTATCCTGTTTAAGAAAAACCGACCACCTCAGTCCATCCACACACACACACATACACTGCAGAGATGTATAAATACACAGAGACAAGCATTGCTTGTGCAGAGCATCCTCGGGGATGGCCACCTCAAAACCACCATCACTTTGCACACCTTTCATACTCTTAGGCTTGGTTTTTCCTCTATGCAGTGAAATCCACTCCCTGGGGGCCAGTTGGCCTTCTGATGTACGTACGGGTGCCAGCAAGGGATACAAAGCTAGCTGTGTGTGTCAAAAGAAGCATCTATAAACCCCTGAAAAGAAGGTAATAGAGATGCTGGAGGTTCATCTGCTGAAAGTAATAATTAGCGAATGTAGGTTTTTAGCTCAAGTGGCTACACAAGTGGCTTGTTAAGAATTCTTTAAGACCATTATTAATTAAATTTAAATCTTCTATAAGAGAAATGTACTAGATAACATTGTATATTTTATATAGTAGTAGAACCAAGCTTTTTAGCACAGATTGGGGGTTGGCAACAGAAGTTAGCCCATGGCAAAGACAAATGTCACTTACCCATAATTGACGCAAAAAAAAAAGCTTGCTAGCTAGGAAGGGGATAATAGTAGCTAGTTAGCAGTAGCCTCAATCACATCAAGTCACACAACGGAATAAAGATGACTCAAATGTTTGACAGAAAAATCCAGTGAGAAAAATAAATTACATGGAATATACAAAAGTAAATAATTATGCCATAGCAAAATAGCTTTCAATTAAAAAAAGAAAAGTTAAACACTTTAAAGTCTTCATTTTGCATACATAAAATTAAGACTTTTTAAGGATTCACAGACACCCTGTCAGTAACTGAAAACAGACGAAACATAGAAGCATTTACCTGGTTTTTATTGATCAAACTAGATTTGAACAATTTCCTTTGGGTCGTTGACAAAGTTGTACTAAAACTTCAGTTTTTAAGAGTATTTCCCCCGAATCCCTGCAACTTTATGCATCTTTGTTGAGATGGATATGTAGTGATGCAAAATCTTTAAAAAAAAAATGCAGCACATCTTCAAAAAATTGTTTCTTTTATTTTCAATATTTAAGATAATAGTGTGCGATGGAAAGTGGTCTTAAACCTTGAACTTCTAACTTCTTTTCTTACATTTTGTTACATTTCAACCACAAACTTCAAGTCTAGTCTCTATAGAATTAGGGCAAGAAAGAAATTAGAAAAAAGGTCACAAGAAAAAGTGACACATATTTCAGTCTCTAGCTGTCCAAACCCAGCAGACACAAACACACACACTGCTGTTTTGGTGGATCCCGAAAGTATTGTACATTTTTTGTTTTTCTTCGACTTAAAAATTATTTTCAGAAAATACCAACATGAACCATCCATCCATTCCCTCCAGTCTGTCCAGGGCAACACAGAGATAAACAGGACAAACAACCATGCACACACACTCACACCTAGGGAGAATTTAGAGAGACCAATTAACCTGACAGTCATGTTTTTGGACTGTGGGAGGAAGCCAGAGTACCCGGAGAGAACCCACGCATGCACAGGGAGAACATGCAAACTCCATGCAGAAAGACCCCGGGCCGGGAATCGAACCCAGGACCTTCTTGCTGCTGTGCCACTGTGCAGCCCAAAACATGGACCTTGTAGTTGTAATATGAGTTAAAAATTAGTTAAAGGAGTATAAATATTTCAACTGTGTATTAGTGTTGAATATTATTTAATGTTTAAAACATTAAAATAAATAAATGTCAATTAATTAGAGAAAAATTGAGGATTAGAACAATTTATGCACTTGTTCACAAGGTGGAATATAAACAGGTATGCAGACTGAGGTATTGTTTTAATTTGTAAATAACAGATATTCAAGTCCAAGTAAATGAGAGCACAGGAAGAGCTGAGCTCTGCAGCACTCCCCCTTCCTCGGTGGTTGAACAGTGTTGGAAAGCTGCTGTTAAGCGTGGAGGGAAGCAACATTTTGCAGTACAGTGCTATAACAGATCAGCAGGAAAGGTATTTGGTTACAGCAGTGGCTGTTATACGATTACACAGCGCTGGACAGAGTGTAAGTAAAGTTCAGCTGTGCTTTTGAGGTTAAACGTCGCAGATGTTTAACCTCAAAACTCCCCGACTTTAGATTTAAAAGTTGGGGAGTAACTACGGAGCTTGAAACTGCCTTTTTGTTAATTACATAGCATTCAGAGTGGAGGGTGAGGTTTTAGGAAAAATAGAGCATTTAAAAACACATTAGCGCTAAAATGCAGTGACTGCAACGATTCATAGAGATAGGTTGAACATGTCTGGATATAGAAATAAATGGCAGAAACTTTCAGTAAAATATTGAAATATTTGATATTTTTCCCCACACATAGTTACATGATTACAGGAGTAGTAACAATAGCAGAAGCAGAGTTTTTATTTTTAACTCCTGAATGGGTCAATGGAAGTGGGATCCACCATCTGCTTGGACACCAGTGTGCAACAATAAAGTGAAAGTGTGTGAATGGGAGGCATGAGTTAAATCCAATAAAGAGAGGTCCTCAACACCATGTCCCTTTTGGGGGGGGTTTCTGGGACGCTCATTGCAGATCTCAGATTTACAATGATCTGGATCGGGTTATTCGGTGCATAAAGTCTTCACGTAAAGCGTGCCTGAGTTCTTTTGAAGGAAGAAGCTGCAGTAACAGTGGACTTCTTCTCCCCTCAAAAACTAAATCAAAGTCAGTCACATTGGCCATCTACACCTTTACACAATGAAACAGCCTTATACTTTCCAGGAATATGCCTTACTGGTACACACTGCACATGAAAGTCTTATATAATGCTCATTTATGTGTTCCTTTTTCCGTAATATTCATATTTCCATTTTTAGATTATTGAGGTTGCAAAATATATAGAGTATTTATATTCTTTATTTGTTCACTTGGTATATGAGATTAGAGGAATGTAAGAAAATGTCTTTTTAACAAAAAAAAAAGAAAGGATTTAGATTGGGATGAATGCCTTTCCTGTTTAATTGTCAATATCAAAGCATGGTTTCCCCTGTCTTTACAATATCTTTAACTATGACTATAACTATGATTCTGCCTGAACATGAACAAGTTTTTTAGTGTCTAAATCTGGACCATGAAAATCCAACATACATATTTCTTCTTACTTTTTTAAAATATTTTTGTCACCCTGAAATATTTTAGCTCATCAAACAAAATGAACAAAGACAGCCTGCGTAGATGCACAGCAGTTTTCAAATGAGGATTTCCTCTATTTCCAGCCACACTGAGCCATTATTCAAAATCTAAAAAGAAAAGTAGGACATAATTCCTCCATAGGAAATTAAAATAAAAACTAATTGCGGGTAATTGCACATGTCTGGTGTCAGTAGTTGCTGTCTAACTATTAGGTGGGGGGCTATAACTTCGTCTCATAGACGGGTTGATTTGAAAAGCTATGTTTTCCATAGTAAATTAAACCGTGTTTTGTATTTACTTCAATTATCTTCGTCTGATGATCTGAAACACTGATTCACCATAAAAAGTAGAATCACAGTAGATTAAAAAAAGCTTTTCACAACATCATTTATTAATATTGCAGCAAAAGGTGCTAAACCACAGTCTAAGCAGCAGTCTTTCCAAAAAGGCATTAACCTATTCATTCTCTGTTCTGCAGAAACCCTCTTGAGCTTTGTGGATGACATCCTGTCTGGGGCCAGGTCTCCGTGTGTGATGCTGGGGGACATCCCAAACCTGCTGTCTTCCTCCATCAGTCTGATCATTCGCTGCCTGGAACCTGATGCAACATACATGTGAGTTGACACTCCATGCTCAACGCATGAAGAAAAGTACACACTTGCTTTTCAAAGTGTCATAAATTGCCATTGATGGAAGCTTAAGGTGCAATTCACAAATGAGGTGCTGCAGTGTTTCAGAAATGCTCTGGTGAAGTTGATCAGGCCTTACTGATGTCTTTATTGCTGTTATTTGCTGTCAAGTTAAACTCACAGGACTGCAAAAATTATTTCATTTGCTAATAAAAAAGTTTTGACTACAAAATTGTTTTAGCAGACAGACGTTAGCTTTAGCCAGTACAACAAATTAACTTGTTTCTCTGTGTTTGCCACTAATCTTAGCTTTAAGTAAGAAAGGAAGTACAGATATTTAAATACTTTCACTTTGCCTTATTTACCAAATTGGTTTCTTTAATATGTGGAAAATGTAAAAAGGGGAGTTTTGAAAAGTCTTTGCTTTTTAAGAAGTATCATTTACTAAAAAAGCAAAGTTCTCATCTTAATTGAGAGTATAAAATTTAAATAATTAATTTTTGAATTGGTCCACATGAGAAAAAGTGAAGATTGCTTTTTGTTAGAGGCTGGCTATCTATCATTGTAAGGCCTCTTTAACTGCATTATGATAATCTAACTCTGAAAAATGGAAATAAAAGCAGATTGTAGCCTGAACTATTTACTCAGTGCCAGTGGAGTCCTCAGTTAGTCCTGAAGTGATGCTATCTTGCATGTTTTAGATCATTCCCTGTTTCAGCACACTTGAAGTAAATGGACTTTGGAAAACTTGATGACATGCTGAGAAGGTAATTCAGCCATTTGACTCAGCTATGTTGGCACAGGAGCACATGAAACACAGGGAAGCAGTCTGACATTTAAAACATTTTCCTCTAAAAATCACTGGTTCCACAATTATTAGCACCCTCTTTAAGCCAATAAGACATCGCTTGGTCTTCCATAACGTTTTACGAGATTTGAGAGAGGCAATTTATTGACCATTCTTGCCTCCACAATCTCTCTAGATCACCATGAGTCCTGCATCTGCTTTTATACTTTCAACTCTATAGTTTGTCCTACAGGGTTTCTTTATGAAATTTAGATCTGGGGACTGAGATAACCAGGGAAGAAAGATTGATTTTATGTCTGGTAAACCATCTTTGCCTTGACTTGATCACTATGTTTTCATCATTACCCCGTTAAGTTTTCCCAGGGTTTGGTTAGCTCAGTAGACATTAATGTAATATTTCAAAGAATTATTGATGCTAAAGCTGTCCAATAAGGTTTGTTTCAGAGGAGAAACAGAACCACATCATCACATTTTCTTCCTCGTGCTCAAAAATAAGCATAAGGTGCACTTCCATATTTGTTCCATGTTTACGTTTGTAATGGTAGGACAGAAACGGTTTTTGCATGACATGTAGATGCAGATACTATTTAAAGGTTGTGGTGCAGACTTGGTGACCTAATGTTGCCCTTCCTGACTGCAGTGACCTTTGAACCTTTTTATTCCCTTCCATCCCATTGTGGTTATTGTGTGGGTGATAAAATAAACTGAGTTGTTATGTTTATAAAAATAAAAACATTTGATTAGATAGGAGGTGAAATTTGAGTGGGATGATGAATCTGCTTTAAAAGACAAATTTGCCTAATTTTTAACACACCTTCATCAGTGGTGTCAACAGTTGCAGAGGAAGGTCTATGTCAACAAAGCACCACTGAATATCTAGAGGTTTCTTAATAAAAAGTGCTAAGTTGTGGCATATCATTTCTAGGAAACTTCAACGTCTTTCATGTAACTTGCCAGAAAAAGCTTGTGTGTCACCACTCTAGCTGAAAGTAGCTTCTTTAATGCCCTCCGTAGATCAGCCTATACATTAACTGTAGAGATGATGACTCACTAAAGGTTGCAGAAAAAGTACCATTTGTATGTGAAGAAGTTATGAGATTCAAAAATGCTGGCTCATTAATTGCAGCAGTTTGACTGCTTTGTTATATTTCTCTTCGCTATTTGACCCCGTCTTTTTAGGATGCTCCTGCTCTTTCTGACACAACAATGCTTCTCCAATATGTTTACAACATTTCTTAGGAGCATTGCACTGAGAAGCAGTTTTATTTGTTTGCTTTTTTTTTGGAAATAGGTGGCCCTTTGTGAGTGCAAGTGTTGGCTGCTAGGGAAAATCAAAGGATTCCTCAAACATGCATTACAGGTGGTGAAACCAGACCATTTCTCTGTCCTCATCATTTCTGACTGACATCTTGGTCACTGTTGCATGCCATCAGTACTCTCTGACCTAGAAATGACATGAGACGAAGTCTACAACCCACAAACGTTGCTCAGGCAGTGGAGCTCATCCAACATTACACATCATTGCAAATTGTAACAAGGTTTGCTGTGTCAGTCAGCACAGGGTCCGGAGCACGGAGACACCAGCAGACAGGCCAGTATACCAGGAGATGTAGGGGCCGCAGTAGGAGGGGAACAACCCAGCAGGACCACCTCTTCTTTCTTTGTCCAAGCAGGAACAGGGGGAGCACTGCCAGAGCCCTGCAATATGACCTCCAGCAGGCCACTAATGTATGCGTTTCTGCTCAAATAGTCAGAAACAGACTCCACGAGGGTGGCACGATGGCCCTACGTCAATGAGCGGGGCCTGTGTTTACAAGCCAATGCTGTGCAGAACGACTGGCATTTGTCAGAGATCCCCAAGATTGGCCAATTCACCACTGGTGGCTCTTTCTCTTCACGGACGAGAGCAGGTTCACACTGAGCTCATGTGACAGACGTGACAGTCTGGAGACGCCATGGAGAACGTTATGCTGCCTGGAACATCCTTCAGCATGACTGGTTTGGCGGTGGGTCAGTAATGGTGTGGGGAGGCTTTTCTTTGGAAGGTCCCATGACCCTCCACGTGCAAACCAGAGATGCCCTGACTGACATTAGGTACCGGGATGAGATCCTGAGAGATTTTTGTGAGACCCATAATGCAGTGGAGTGAGCTGTGGATTCCTTCTGCTGCAGGACAATGCTGGGTTTCATTTGGCTGAAGTGTGTCAGCAGGACCTGCATGATGATGGCCTGCTCATTCCCCCAGACATGAACCCAATAGAGTGCATCTGGGACGTAATGTTTTCTTCCATCCAACAACTCCACTTTGTCCGTTGCCTCATCAGGACCGTGTCCAGTTGTTGTAGGGAAGTCATAAAGGCCACACACTACTGAGCTCCGTTCTGACTTGTCTTGAGGAATTTCCATTGACGCTGAGTCAGTCAGTGATGTGATTTTTCCACTTTTGAGTACGATTCTAAATCCAGACCATTATTGGAATAACAATTCAGATTTATATTGATCATATTTATGTTGTTTTGTTCTCAGCAAAATCCACTGTGTAATAAATGAAGATTTGCATCTGAAATGTTAGAATAATTGTGATGTAAGATATGTTAGCATTAACTTTATTTTTGGTTTTCAACTATTTAACAAGATAATAAAAGTGCAAGAAAGGGGAGCTTGAGGAAAAAATTCTGAAAACTACTATTTTTTTTCCCCAAATGGCTCTTTATTCTTCCTACATATGTTTGTCAGCAGAGTAAAACAAGCTTTAACATGTGATGCCGTGATCAAGACCGGATTCTTAGATTCTCTCTCAAGCATGTTCACACTTATCTCACACAATCCTTGCCAGAAAGGAAGCCACACACACTGCAGCAAAGGGGAGCAAGACACACTGGGGAATAGAAAAGGGGGTAAGAGGTTTAGCCAGAAGACCTTAAATCAAACTTTGGGATTTCGAAAGAAAACAGGGAAAAAAAAGAAGCATAAAGGTGAAACACGGAGAGAAACATTTTGAACATGAAAAGTAATTCAAAGAAAAGGGGCAAGAGGCCAACAGGCAGAGCACACAGTTTGGATGTATATGGGCTGAATTAGCCGCTACACATGCTCTTTTATTTTCAACATCCGCAAGTATCCTGCTCTTTTTATCCTGGCTGACAGCTCATTCATCTCCCCAGACTATTACTCTTATCCCTCTCAGTCTGCTGCAGACTCTTTATATTTCTTATACAAACGGAACCTGAAAAAAGCTTGAAACCATGTGGTGCCTGGTTCCACAAAATGATGACGTGAAGAGAAACATGCACAATGCTTTTATGAAAGCTGAAAGCTTCAAGAGAAGATCCTCTGTCTTTGTTGGACAGATGTTTAATCAGTCAAATTAAAAAAAGAAATATGTGGGTTTTTTGTTTTCAGTCTGGTACTGTGCAAGTTATGTGTTTACCACAAGGTGGCGATATTCAATCAGGAAACGCTACTGTGAAAGAGGAACCATACAGGCTGCTGTCCTCAAAATGTGGCTCTTATTAGATTACCAGCTGACACTGTCTGTCAGTTTGTTGCTCTCAAAACTATGTTGTTGTTGTTAACAGAATAAAATGAAAAGAACAAGAGAACTCGACACTGTAAATCCTGTAAGACAAGAGTTTGTTCTGTAGAAAACCTCCAAACCCATAAAGTAAAAACAGCTGATTGCACCAGTTCTTCCGTATGTCCGTGTAACTATTTTGTTTGTTTGTATGTCTTCAGGTTCCGTCTGTGGGCTGTAGACAACACAGGACGGCGCTCCAGTCCAAGTGAGGTCACCATCAAGACTCCGTGTCCGACTGTGGATGACGTCAAAGCCCAGGGTGAGAAATGAGGCCGAATGGGTTCACGACCAGCTCACTGAGACCAATTTGTTTTTCATGTGAATAATTGTGCAATTAAGCTTTCTTTTTTTTTTCTTTTTTTACAGTGTGTCAAAGTTAGGGTCTGTGTGACATATTGTTTATTCAGAATATCCAATGCCTTATAAAAGTATTTGCACCTCTGGGGCTTTTTCACATTTTGACTCGAAACGACAAAATTGTATTTACCTTATCTTAATTTTACACGATAAAGCAAAAGGTAGCCTGTGGTTGTACTTAATGGTTTTCTCATCTTTTACAATATAAATCTCAGGCAGTGTGATATATATTTGTCTTCAATCCCACTTGAGTCAATACTTCGCAGAACAATTGTTTACTAAAGGTAATGCAGTAAAATATTAAGATCTACTGCAGGTAAAGATGCAAAAGATATTTGAGGCATAAATTTACCAGCATTGCACACCTAAGAAAAAAAATTTTAAACTATGAAAAATAAATCTAGTTCAGACAACTTAGATTAATCAGTTTTCAAGTCTCGCCAAGGTTCTCAATTCCATAGAGGTCTGGCCTTTAATTGAGTCGTTGTAACATCAGAATATGCTTTGATATAAACCAGAGAGGCTCCAATGGACATCTTGAAGAATTTTTTTGGATAAGTCGAAAGTCTATATATGTAACAAAAATAATCAATCTCGCCACAGAATTTCTTGGTAAACAAAAATATCAAGAGCTCCGCCATGGACATTTTTTTTACATTTCAAGTGGCTCCGAGTGAGCACTCTGTTGCTTTTTGTTACGTCACAGACGTATCAAGAATCCCACTCGCTGCTTGGTAAAACGATCTTGGTGCGATTATTTTGTTGTTCAAAATGCTTATGCTTGCTTTCATAATGTAGTTTCAAATTGGAAACAGTCAGAGCTGCGGTCCCCTGGCAAATTAAACACTTTGTTCTTGTGCAGGGCGAAGGGCGAATGAAGACAAATTATGTCCACTTACCTTTGAATTACCGATTTTCCCTCAGATTCTCAGAATGCACAGACTGTTACGTTCTGTTGTAGTTCAATCATTTTTATCTCTGTGCATCATCCACATCTGTTTACAAGTTTCTGGGACGCGACCAGAACCTCAGTTTGGGACGGGTGTACACCTGGTTTTACACTTAACCAAGTGTAAAAACACTTAAGTGCTTTTACATTAATTGTAAACGCTTAAGTGTTTTTACACTTAATCGATTAGATTTGGTTAAGTGTAAAAACAGTTTTTTTAATGCCGAAAATCATGAAATATTATAAGCCAGACATGTCATACAAATGAAACAGACACAGAGTTACATTCACCGTCCAGCGCTGGGCCACACTTAGCAAACCTTAGGAACCAAGTGAACCAGATTGTAGCGCGAGTTTAGCTTTTTTCCACAACCCCAAAGAGTATAGTCTAATCAGTTTCAGTCTGTTTATGAATGACTGGCAGCAGACACACACAAGCATGGTTGTAAGGTGCAGCACGTGAATGTAAGCAAATAAAAGAGATAAAGGAAAACAGAGAATCCATAAAAGTTCGTACAATATGAGTATTATGTTTATGCAATCATGTTTGTACAATAAAACGTTTTTCAGTCAGTTTTCTTTGCACCACAGAGTTAAGAATATATAAACAAGTTTTCACTGAGGCTCTTTACATGTGTATATTAGAAATTTTTAATTGACATTTGTGACTGTATCCAAAATAGACCAAGGGCATATTTGCTTATTGCAAGGGGACGCAACAATTGAAAGAAAATGCAATACTTTTGCAAAGAAACGCAATTCGTTTCTTTCTTTCTTTCTTTTTTTTTTTTTAATAAATTCATTCATATTCAGTGTGACACAGAAGCTGCTGTATATGTCACTGAATCCATGACGGATGCATGCATTTGTTTCTTTTTTTTTGTTCAAAATAAAATAATTAATTTTCAGTCTGACACAAAAGCCGTGACAAGTCAAGGAAGCAAGAAGTTGCCGTTATTAAGCTGTAGCTGGTCGTGGCACCCCGTGCCGGGTTGCGGCAGGCCACTGGCTGGTCTGGCACCCTGCGCTGCTGGGCCAGTAGCAGATCGCTGCAGCCTGAGTCAGGTCGCTGCAGCCCGTGGCACCTAAGGCAGCGGTCACCGGTAGTGCCGCGGCAGCTGCCTGTGCCACGATTTGAGCTCGGCCCTGCTGCAGTTTGAACAGGTTGTTTTCTTTTCACCTAAGCTTTGAATGTAGAGGAAGTAACAATTAGCAAGCTGTTCCGAAAGTGAAAGCAGAAAGTTTCTTGAAGAATTTATTTCTTTTTTTTTTTTTTTTTACGGACATTTGGTGGTATTCTTGTGATTATGAGAAAACGGTGCATAAAATATGGCGCAGCCTCAGTATGGATAATGAAAGAATCAGTGCTTAGGGGCCACCGATTGAGAGCTCAATGTTAATTTTTCTTCTGGAAAACGAACCTCTTCAGCACAGCTGACACTAAGGCTGACTTTCTTACCTTCTTCAACCAATGGTTGCTGTTCTCCTACATCACTTCTTGCAAACTTTAAAGGGATCCGCTTAAGACTGCCTTACAGCTATGACTTTCTTTTCGCCAGTCTTCTATAAAGTCTTGGCTGCTTCTCTAATTAAGGTGGTATTTGACTCAGCTGGTTAGTTTAAGTGGGAAGCCATGTTTTGTTTTGCAGTTGTGCTATGCTCTTTATGTGTTTGGATAAATGATTGAACAACGCTCTGTGATGTTGCATTACAGCATAAAGCCGCTTCAGACTGCCTCCCTCCCTGGTGTATCTTTTCGATACTGGTTGTTCCCTTATATTCAAATCTCGCAGCAGCTTTTTTTATAGATTAAATTGCACACATATAAACCCCGATATCACAAATATGTTCTACGTTCATTTGATATATCACATAAATGTCCAGTAAGACATATTTAGGTTTAAAGCTGCAATGTTATATAATTTTGTCCAACTTTAAGGTGCATGAATTGCAGAGCACTTCAACCTTTATTGTAATGAGCATGAAAATAGAGTGACCAAATGGATCACAACATTTTTTATTTATTTATTTATTTTATTTCCTTTATTTAACCAGGTAAACGGGGTCCAGATCTCCGTTGAGACTTCTGCCCAGGTCCCCGTTCTCAAAAGTTATGTTATTAGATGGATTAATTCCTGCCTGTTTGGAGCTATTTCTCAGTGTCTCACAAAGTAGATGTCATGTGAGTTCATACAGTGAGTCATAAAGTCACAGGCAGATAGTTTTTCCTCTCTGGATCAGGACTGTTTATGGTCACTGTATCCTACAATTCCGTGAGGATATTGACTATAAAAAAAAATATATCGTCCCATCTCAGAAATTAAAGAGCTGGAATCCTTGCCGACCCTCTGCAGCAATAACGGCTTCATAGCGAAGATGTTTTTGTGGATCCGGCTGCTGATTTTAATCAGCTATTACAAAAATGCGCTACTCATTGAAGTGTGATCCTACTGGGCTTACGCTGTTAATTTTAATGCCTGGAGAAGTATAAATGGTGTGAAACGTAATACTTCCAGTGTACTGGGTGACTTTATTACCATCCAGAAGAGGGGATAAGTTGCTAGCCTGACAGGCCATGAAAAGCTCAAAAATCTGTCCGAGTTGCAAAAAGCCTTTCCAACTTCAACTTGAACAATGATTTATGCTTTTTCAAATGGTGTTCTTAGTGGAAGTTGCACGTTAAAATAGCCTGCTGCATATCTGAAGATCTAAAAGTTGGCTTTGAGTATGAAAAGGAAAGAGCTTCACAGCAACGCTAATGAAATACAGAAACAAAATCCAGACAGGCTTTTGAAAACTAAACATAATTGTGGGTGTTCGCGATGATCTCTGCTACTCCAGGGAGCACAAACTGGAATAAACACTATTTGAGAATTTAAACTTTTTTTTTCTTTTACGCTTGAGTTACTAACAATGCTTAACATTAACTGTTTAAAACAGTACAACAAAACATTACTAAATCTTTAAAGTTTACATGAAAGTCATGTAATCAGAAACCAATTTTCCTTCCACATGTGGTGTTTTCAGTCAAAGTCTGAAAAATGGGGGATGAATATTATTCATCTTAGTCCATTTTCAGTGTTTAAGTGTCTGAAAGTGCCTTCATTACTGTTTTAAGGAAAATAAACTAATTAGAAGCATAGTAGATTCTGTTATTAAAAAATCAGATTGCTGAGAATAGGCTACAAGCCCAATGGCAAAGGACTTGCAGTTGTCTGGTTCAGAAAATATGTTGACATATGACAATAAAGATAAAGATTAGGATGTCACAATAGGACAAGTATGTGAATATTTCAGTATTTCAAAGGGCTGTTACTCAAAACACCAAAACAGGGTAAAGATTTCACCTGTCTTTGGGTTTTCTTGAAGACTCTGATTGCTGTCTGATTGACCCAGAGCTACAAAACTACTCAACAGTTCCAAAGACGATCATTCCTTTAAGGCTAAATGGAAACAAGTCTAAAGTTGTTTTTTAATCAGCCCCTATGCAGAGTTTCCCCCAGAAACCTTGCTAACCCCAGTGGTAGGGGCGCTAGGGCAGTCATCCGGTGGTCCACCATGTTTTTGAGATAAAAACTGTTCAAAGTTGACAGGACATTTGAAAATATCACTGGTTTATTATGTGTTATTGGAAGACATTAGTAATATCTAAACACTAACTAAAAATTATGAAGCATTTAAAAAACCTCAAATAAAGAAACAAGCAATGCTAAGCCTGGTGGGGGCGCATGAAGATCCTGGGTGCCCACCAGGCTTATAATACACTGGGGGAAACTCTGCCGATGTTATTACTGCCACCATTAATAAAAGAAAACGTACAAACTCTATAACTTTTTATTTACATTAGTCAGTATAGACATTTGCCTATACTGAGACTCACCCCCGATACATCAAAGATAATGTGTTTTATACAGTTGAAACCAAATGGTTCAACACACTGTCGCTTGCTTTGCTTGCACAGTTTTTCAGCTCTGCCTGCAATTTGCTTATGAGTCTGAGGTCAGGGCTTTGGGATAATCTGACAGGTATGACTCTCTTCTTGACATGTTGGTTGATTTGTTTTTTGCTTTTCTCATGAAAACAAGAAAACGGCGAGTTTTGAGGGGTTGCCTTAAAGTACATCCACAGGTGTGCCTCTGTTTGATTGAAATATTGTGTTTTAGCATTACCATGACATCTTCGTCTTGCCTATCCATAATTGTTTATAAGTATAGTAATCCTAGCTTAGGTAAACTATTTAAAAAGTTCTCTCATCATTTTGACAATTAGGGGAAAATAAATCATTTGATTTCATTCATTTGAACCTGATACCGACAGTTTAAGGTCTTGATTAGATATCCCACATGTTGATGACAAAGTAAGTTAGAGTTTGTTTTGACTTCAGATTGCATGTGTTCCTTTAGAAATTGCAGACAAGATCTACAATCTGTTCAATGGCTACACAAGCGGGAAAGAGCAGCAGACCGCCTACAACACTCTCATGGACCTGGGCGCTCCCACACTGCACCGCGTGCTTTACCACTACAACCAGCGCTACGAGAGCTTTGGAGAATTCACCTGGAGGTGTGAGGATGAGCTGGGGCCGAGGTACTGCTCTCTTCTTACCTTTTTTCCTGAGTCATGATTCTCTTTATTTCCCAGCTGTACAAAAATTTAAGAAGTTTTAAAGTAAACCATTCATTTGTTTTGTCCATCCATCCATCCATCCATCCAAGGTGGCAGCCTGTTGAGGGGCCCCCATGTTACGTTTCTTAAATGTCCACTTCTCTGACACAAAACAGATCAGGCATACTGCATTCCTACCAGTAAATTGGTCATCAACTTCAACTTGATTGCTGATATGTGAGTAGAACAGAAACTATACAAAGTGGTGTGGATCTGTCTTGAGCCAGACTTTTGAAGACTACCTAAAGACAGCCATTGTACTAATGCGTAGTTGAAAAATCTGTTGTTGTTTTTTTTTTGTTTTTTTTCATCCATGACTTGCCCTCCCACAAACAAAACTGTCACACTGAGTGGTGCAGTTGACACTAACGATGCCTTGAAGAGTAACAGCATAACTCGCCAAGGAGATTGGCCAAGAAATGTGGCAACTTGACAAGCTTCTGTGTTGTATCACAGTTTGGTGAAAGCACTGCTCTGAAGTGAGGTTTCAGTGCCGCTAATCCTTAAATGATGTAATGAGCCATTGAATCCTAAAGCTGTGTAAACCTTAAACACTGAATCACCTGATTCCAGAAGTTAAACAACCGATTGATTTTGATTAACTTTCTTCAGATTTGACATCTGCCATTGGCAGATCTGATCTAAGTCTAGCTACTCTACCCCCCACAAGTATTTATTAACATTTTTATTCTGACAGTAGTTAACTGAGGTAACTCACAATTTGGGTAGAAAATCTTCTGGATATCTGGGGGAAGGTCAGCACAACACCAGGTCTCTTGGTCACATAGTAAAGTTAATTTAAGTGTAACGTTCTGCTGCTGAAGGGCACGCATGTAATCTGGATGACATGTCCTGCTAATACATGAAGTAGGTTCTCCTAAATAATGAATTGTCACAATGTGGTGTCACATTTGAATCACTGACTTCAAAATATTGTGTTGAGATTTTGTGAGATATGACAAATCAGAATAGCAGAAGAAAAACTACTTGTGGTGTTTAAAAGAGTTTTCTTTTCCACAAAAAGTCTTGCGTGGATTTACACTAAAACCTCGATTCCCTGATGCCCATAAATAAAATCAAATGCTTTCTGAACTCACCCACGTCATAAATGGAGTGAGAAATTTGCTGGACAAATGGCATCATATAAACCAAGCAACACACAAGACAAGCCAGGGATAAATGTTGTGGAGAGGCTAATGTAGGGTTTAAGTTCTAAAACAATATCCCAAATGTTTAATATCTCACATTCATGCCGTTGTTAAGCAATGTAAATACAACCGCAAATTAATCAAGACATCCTTGTCCTGGCAAGAATAAATTCTTGTTTGTAGTTTGACACAAGCCATGTGCACAAGAAGAAGGTGCTTTGACAGATGAGACCAAAAATGAACTTTCTGACTTACATGTGAAACTAATATCTGAACACACCATCCCCTAGTAAGCTGAGTTGATGAGACAATGATTGGAGGGAAAACCTGTTAATGCCAGAAAAAGATTTGACATTTGACCATAAGGGGCTGGATACCAATGCATGCCACATTTTTCAGATTTCTCATTTGTAAAAAAAAAAAAAGAAAAGAAAATGATCCTTTTTCTTCTGCTGCACAACTGTGTGCTACTCTCTGTTGGTCTACCACATAAAGTCCCAATAAAATGCAGAGAAAAGACTGATCCTAACAGCAGGAATGAGTTTAAGGGTTACTGGAACCCGGTTGTACACAACTTGGTTTTTGTTCATTACGTCTGAACACTCATCAGGGACTTGAAGAAGTGTCATAATGCTAAATATCAGCTCGCACGAGATCCAGTGTGTGTATCAAACAAAAATCAGATTTCTTTGCTTTTTCTTTTTTTTTCAAAATCAGGAACAAGATCCAAACAGAACAAAAACAGAGGTAATCCTATCTGAACCGAAGCATTTCCCTTTCATTTTTCAAAGCAAGCTGTAATTCGTTCCAGCGTTATTACAAACATACCCCACCGACGGTCAGAGCTCCATTACATCAGCTCGTTCAAAGCCATGCTGTGTCCGACTCTTTGTTTTGATCCTCGACACTGTGCAGATGTCTCTGCGTCTTCATGACCGCTGTCTGTGTAAATTGACGTTTAAGGGGGAAGCTCTGTCAAACGGGCTGGAAAACAGATTCTGTGACATCACCGTTTTTACTGAAGCAACATCCAGCCAGGACAAGTCTCAGAGCGCCTCGGTCATAAAGCACAAACAAACACTGCGAACGTGAAAGCGCCGCGTTATGCTTCCTAAACAGAGTCATGTGTTGGACATAAAATCCACTAATAAACAGACTTTGGCAGGTGAATCTGATTAGCGAAAGATCCCCTAATTCTTTGTTTCTCTCTGCTTCTGTGGGTTCCCTCACTCTAAAGTGAAAGCTTGTTTTTTTAATAGGAACCATGTTGGAAAAGGTTAATGTAGCAGAGGGAGTTTCCTCTGAAGTGTTCCATTAAAATGCACTTAGATTAACAACCCCGCAATTTGGTTAAAGGGAGCAGTGATTAATGTTAATACAAGCACCCTGGAGGAGTGCATTCAAGGTAAGGCCTGACAACAAACTAAGGAAGCATAAACATGTTTCAGCTCAGCCAAGTCATCAAACGTGCATTAGACTTTCCCTATTTGCTGGGAGAAACGACTTAATGCTACACATGGTTATTTTTTAACAAGCAGGCAGGCCAGATGAGAGGTTAATGGCCTCACTGTTTCACTGCGTACAAGCACCCCACGGTGTCAGTCTCTTAATGACTCTGACATTATTTCACTGCTGTGAAAAACAAATGCAGCAGATAAATGTTTGGACTCGAGTCAGGACCACAACAACTGCCAAAAGCATTTTTAGCAAATTTATTAGTCATGCAATGTTTCTGGCGTCTAAAGCATCCGCAACTGATGCGCGCCCCATTCTGAAAAAAAAAAGAAATCCTGAGATCAGCTTGAACTCTGGAAGTGTAGCTATGCGAATTCAATTCAGACATTCAAATAAAAAAATAAAAAAACTTTATTAATCCCATATTAAACTCATGTTGTCCAAGCCACTTCAAAGAGTTATTGTAGATGGTGATGCCATTATTGTAGCCATTATTGCTACTTGGTTCACCTGTAAATAAACATCTATATCATGCATAGCACTTCTGGATAGATGCAAATCGCA
>CAEGAG010019667.1:0-16774 GCA_903067065.1 Brachyrhaphis terrabensis | reverse complement strand
CCCCCCTTCAAAATAAATCCCAATTTGTGCCGCTTTATAGGTGGTACTAAATTGAATACATATCCAATAATTTGGAAAACGACTGGAGGCTCAATTAAATGATTTTGTCCTACTTTTACGTCATCACCATAGGACATGCCATAATTCTGCACCAGCAGAAGCTAGTCATGGTAAATACAGATGTAAGCAATGGCTGAAAATTATTATTCTGATAATTCTGAACTTATGAAAGAAGTCTGTGTTACTGAAGCGCATCACATCACAATCCTACCACTCCTGGTTCCCATTGTTATCAGCTGTGCTTTTTTTGGCTAACTTCCTTCCTTTAGTCTTGTTGTAATCTCATGACATTGTCGGCTCTCCTTGCTGAATAAAATCGATCCATAAATGGCAGCATCCATTATTACTTCCATAAACAATTCGCTGCTGTGTGACTCCAACGTTCTTCTTCTGCACATGCGGGTTGCTTTGTGGTTGTAAACCATTCACACAGAAGTTTGAATGCAGTAGCATTTTATTAGTAGTATGAACAACCACACACAAAAAAATATATTTTTACAAAAATTCTGAATTGAGCATGAAGACCTGCTGTGTGAGTGTAGCTTTAGTATCACACTAAAACAATTAGAAAAAACTTTAACCTTTAACTTAAATTCATTCATTCAGAAGAGGGAAAAAAATCCTCTGTTACAGAATAATTGTTCAATAAAGCTGCTGGTGGCACAATTATTGTTTAATCTTATATTGCTTTTAAAATGAATTCAATAAATTTGAAAAGTAAAGTGTAAATACATGTAAAAAAAAAAAAATGCATTTGTTAGAGTTCCTAAAAATGTTCAATTGGTAAACCATGACGTTCTATTTCCCTGGGATATAAATACAAAATGACACAAAAGCCCATTTCTTTCAACCACTGGTCACAGGACTAGATGAGGACCCTTATTCATCTTGTCACCACCCACAATGAGCAGGATTGTAACAAAGATTTTAAANTAAAGCTACAGAATACAGCAAATAGTTACATCTTGGAGTCACTAAGTCTTCCTTGCAGGCATTAGGTGCCATCTGCGTGTTGTTTTTGGTGTGAGACAGGGAAAAATACATTTACTTCCTACCATAACAGATATGTTGCGCTTTCTAATTTTTTCTGGGAATTAACCGCATTTTAGGAAGGAAAAATGTGGAAACACACCACATAGCCACTGCAATGTATTGTAGAGGGAGGACCTGTGATCCCGTGAGCCTTTTCCTCAATTATTAACCGTGGGAACCTCCTAGGAGTGTGTGACATTGTGGAGCCTTGAGAAGCACTGGTAGGCTTCGTCTGTCTATAGCGTAATGGTCAAAACATTTCTCAGCCAACACAAATAATTTGCTTGACAAAAATAACCTTCCTCCAAAGTCGTCATAAATGTGGTCGGCACTATAGCTGTGGATTAGCTTGTGTAAAGACCCGTTGTGTTAAAAACTGATATGAAGGCTTGCTGGGCAGTCATGAGGATATAATGACCTGCAGGACTGGAAATTGTTCAGAGATGTTGTATTCTGCTTTAGTTGCAATTTGCCACATTTTTTTATTTATTTATGGGTTGTTGTTTTTTTTTTTGCTTCATTTAGAAAAAAAGAAATTTAAAATCATTTTCAGCCATTTAAGATTTTTTTTAATCCCCAAAACAGTTTATGGAGCTTTGTGAATGTAGTCTCCAACTACAAGCAATCCTTTGAACGACATAGGCTGCATTTTAAAAGGCTAGTGAATCATTGCATTACTGAAGCTAATGTTTTAATCATAGTTTAAGTTATCTTTACAGTCACTATCTGCACAGTGTTCATGCGTTAGATCACTGATCGTGATTTCTCCTGCTTTTGGAAAGTACCTCTTCTGAACCCAGAAGACCCAGAGTTTCCATTAATAGCACTGACACGTGATTACTTGATGTTTGCCTTCACGCATTGGTGGTTGTCTGTTTCCTTTCAGTTTGAAATTAATTTGAACGTCTTTTTCTTATAATAAACTTTCACCCATAAAGCAACACACTACTTGTCTTACACATTTCTTTAAGAATAGACTTAATACTGATGGGCTAGTTGTAGCATTCCTAACTCAGAGGTCATGATAAGGGTTAAAATTTAAAATTTGCGTAAACTGGGATGTTTGGGAATTCTTTCCACTATCTTACTGGTTAGCCTTGGATGTCCCAGCACTATACATAGTTGTTAAAAACCTGTTGAATCAAAGATATATTGACAATCATTAACAATTTCTTAAGTTTATATATATACTGTATATATATATATTTTTTTATTTTTATTTGTATCAGTATTGAAAGGGAACTTAAATGTCCACCTTGTATTATGTCGAGTCCAAGCCATTTAACCCAAAAGTAGGAAGTGAAGAAAGTTTGAAATCTCTACAGGCTTCGTTCACTTTTGATTTTTAGCTTTAGGTGGTCCAAACAAAGTTTTCACACAGTTTACACATTGAGTCATTTTGGGAATTTGCTAGACCACTTATCATCACTTCAAATGACACCTGACAGATGTTTTTGAGCAATAGGCAATCACATTTCAGTTGGTTTATCAAACCATTACAGTAACACAGGCTGGCTGTTGTGGTTGAAGCATGCAAGTCAAGATTCTGGTTCTTGGTCTCGGTATTTCAGTTTGTGGTTTAACGAACTTCACACTTGAGGGGCACACTAATAACGGATTTTGTTTTTACAGTAGGAAAAATACACATGGACTTTTTTCATGTTGGAAAGAAAATGTTTAAATTTATTCCATAAGCATAGAATAAAAGCTGTTCTGTGCAAGCCTATGTAAAGAAAAGTGTGTAATCCAAAGTAAAATGAGTTAGTTGGTCTATACTTGTGTGTGGGTGTGTGTGTGTGTATGTGTGTGCAATAGCAGATAAGAACTGTCGTTCTGGGGCAGGGCTTATTGCCAGGAGGAGCAGCCCTGCTTCCTTCCCCAACCGTCCTCTCACCCCATCATGCAAGCATGTGAAAGTTCACAAGCTCAAAAGGTCACACAGGGTTAAAACATTTTGTTTTCCCTTTCAAATCACATTTTTTCCAGCTTTGCAAATTTACCTTAAGAGCCGAGGAGTAAAACTATTTGCCTGCAAAACTGCACCCACTCTCTTCTTCATTTGTTTTTTTTTCTTTTATGATTTTTTTTTTTTGTATTTCTAACACCAAGTAAGTGAACAAATATAAGAGAACCCCTTTATGGACTTTTTTCATGAGGATAAATGTGTATTCACTTTAATAGAAATTCCACTTAGATTTGCTGACATACTTAAATAAACTCCTATTTGGATTGAATTTGCTGTAGCTAGGTACTGTTTTGCATTTGAGAAATTTGAGAATTAGAAGTGAGAGTTTGATCTTTATTATAAATTCTACATTTAATCTATAAAATGTTTGCAAACTTGCTAATATCGGCATATTAGCATAAGAAATCTGGTGACTCAAAACAATAATTTTTTGACAACACCCCTATTAACTTGTGGTTTTGGTGACATTACCCACAGAGTGTGCAACGGAGACAAATGAAAGACTGCAAAGCTCATGTTTCTGTCAGACATTTTAAGTTGGCGTCACAACAAATGATTATTGGCTCCTTAAAAAATTACAAAATGAATTTGCAAATGTGGTTTCTTACACAAATTGTGTCTTCTGTTTAACAGCGTACATACCAAATTAAAGCATTGATAAATGCTGGAGAAGACCTTACTGTCATCTCAAAACCTTTAAAACTGTGTCAGTTCATCACTCTGCAGGGCAACAAAGTAAATCCAACTGTTCAGTGCAGTATTGTGGGGGAATTATGTTCACTGGATAATTTTTCCAGTTGAACCAAGGCAAGAATAATTTCTCCTTCAAAATAGCACTTCATCTATCTGCTGCAATCCGTAAAGCATATACAAACGTCTTTTACTGTTTGTTTAAAAATGTCCTTTTGGCTCCTATATGGAGCTCTTTTAGAAGCAAAAAGACATTGTCTGAATCTGTTGGAAATTCCTCCTTGACAGCAGGTAGTAGACTGTGTGTGTCAACTAGGCTAGGGTTTCCTTTTGTCTCTCAGTTTGACAGAGAAAGCTGTTAAAAGCTTTGCTGTGTATTTGTAAATGTGGGCGTCTTCATATTTTGGCACCTGGAAGGTGAGCTGCCTCACCTTCCAGCTGCTTTGAGCTGGAAGGTGAGGCAGAGTCCTTTGATGACCATAAATGCAAATATCACTCTCTTTTAGTGATAAAGATAGCTTTTTAAAAGGACACCTGTCTGAGATTAAAGGACACCTGGAAGAAGTGATGAAAGAAAGCAAAAGGAAGATTTAGGGGAAAGTGCAGACAAGACAAAGATGAGGAAACACAGTAAGTCAGCTTGCACCTAAACTGTGTTTAAAGGTTATAAGTCAAATGTGTCTGGAGCTACATTTTATAAATTCCATGTTTTGTTTAAATTTCGCATGGGTTGCAATCTTGGTTAAGAGCATTCATGTTCTTTGTTATCTCATGTTACAGAAAAGTCCAAACTTTTACAAGGACTCAATACCTTTAAATTTTCCCCATTACGATTTTCTTTTATCTTCTTTCCAAACATCTAAACATGCCTTTGTGGAAAGAAAAAAGGTAAACAACTATGCACCATCATAAGAATACAATGTGTGGAAATTTAAGCAAATATTATACAAGTCTGCATCTGCATGGCAAGGATGGTTTCTGACTAGAAAACTGGTTTCAAGAAGATAAAGGAGAGAACGCCTCCTTGTTGACATTCCACAAATCGAAAAGCCTGAACGTGGTGTGTTAATGGTCTGGGAGAGGCCCTACATCCTTGTTGACTTTCTCACAGCTTGAGAGTCGATTGATAAATCCTCTGAAGAGCATAGACATGTGCACCCGTCCACACAGATTGACACATAGGAAACAACCAAAGCTTGCGCAGCACTTGCTGGCCCATGCAGTCAAAGCGGAATATGCATTTTTTCAACAAAAAAAAAGCTGCATTTCTGTCTATTTCGCCCTCAGACAGATTGACGCTCTCACGTGCAAACATGTGCACACATTCCAGAGGTTGCCTCAGTGGAATGTGGGACAGTGCCGAAATGGCACTAAAGGAAGCATGACTCAGCTGCCTATCCCAACCTCGTGTCACCCTTCGACTACTCATGCATTTGTATGCGAATGTGAGATGCACTTTGCAAACTTTTGAGAGGACTCTAGTCCCTTTGCTTGACTTTGCATTTTTGCAGTCTGTGTAAAGTGCAGGCAAGACAAAGTCTGTGTAGATGCAATTGTGCATCTACACAGACTTTGTAGTCTGTGCATCAATGTATTTATTGAAAATACATTTGTATTTTCAATAAATACAAATAAATACAAACGTAAATGTGTAGATGCACAGGTGTGTCAAACTGTTGACTCTGCACATGCCAGTGGTCAAACTTAGGTGAGTTATTCCCACTTATCCTCCACCGCAAACCAACAAAGCACTCTAGGTTTAAAAATGGACCTCTTGGAATTATCAGCCCTACTTGTTTTGGCATAATAACTTGCTGTAGGTGATTTTTTATTTTTTATTTTTATTTTTTTTTGCAACTGTCAAAAACTGGTTTGGTCTGATCTTAAAATGCGTATCAAAAGCTTTATTCAAAAGACTTCATCTGGGGCATTTTGTCCTTGCAGTGGTTCAGCATCAAAAAACATTTGTTGATTTACAAAGAAAAAGAAACAAAAAGAGGTAGACTCACATAATTAAAATTAAATCTCATTCCAGATTTTAACTTCTAGGCTAGAGCTTAGAGGCTGCTTTCATTGTACTGTCTGGGGCGAAAAATATCTCGGACTTTGATTGTGTAGGAAAGTGTGGGTGTTCAGCTATGCAAAGCTTCCTGCAAGTGGGAAAACACAGGGAAGTACAAGGTGGCTGGCAGGTTACTGCTGACTTTGCTCAAGTGAGGTGCACTTGAACAGTACTCAGGCCAAAAGGCAAAATGCATGACCAGCACCTTGCAAAAATATTAATCCTCCATGAACTTTATTTACCTAATTAGCAAATGTTCTACAGTTAGCTTTCATCTTAGTATATCAACAGTACTTCTGGAAAGGCCTCAGAGGTTTGTTGGAGAATAATAATGATTAAAAAGCATCTGAACAAGAAATGGAAGGAAGTTTGGATCCTTGAAGTATTCTAAAAGAACAGATAGGACTCAACATCTCAAAGAACTCTGTTCAACCAGCTCTTCAAAAATGAAAAGACTATGGAAACTGGGCAAGACATGTTTTTATCCATAGGGCAACTACTAGTTGTGCACAAATCTATTTTGAATCAAAAATAAATCCATTGTTGTAAGAAAAAGACTATAAAAAGTGCTGTGTGCATTTTGACATAAAGCACATAGGAGACTAAGCAAATACATGGAAGAATGTTTGTTCCAACAAAAATCTTAGTTTTTGCCCAATGTGGAAAAACAATGTCTCTGGAGGAAAACCAAAATTTGCACATCATCTTCAACACACCTCCCATGATAGGACATGGTAGTGGCAGCATCGCGCTACGCTACTTTCTAAAGCAGAGAGAGAGAAGTTGGTCGGAGCTGTTGGAAAGATGGATGGAGCTAAAAACCAGTGGAATTCTGGAATTGGAAGAAAACCTGTTGGTGGTTGCAGAAGAATGGGTGTTTTTCTTACTGAGTATGAGTGCTTTCATTTGCAAAGGATTTTCATTCCGCTTCACGGGCATGCCCCACTTTGCACTTTTTTATCATAATGTTTTATTAAAATACAGAGATTTGTAGCTGTTAAATGAAAATTTGTGAAAATGTTCCTTCTGTGTAAATATTTTCAAAAATGCTGTGTCCCTATTAATCTGGGTTTTGGTGGAGACTTATTGTTGTTGTGTGGCAAAAGTTTTTTACTTTGACATTTTTTCTACACTTCAGTAATTCAGAAATGTCTGATTTCCCCGCAATGCCTTGAGATTTGAGGTGAATAGGTTCATTGAAGCTCTTCTCCCTCCTTCCCTTTCAGAAAAACTTGAACAGGAAAGTCTCATTTCCATGGCTCTTTTGGCATTACAATAATCCAACTTTTCTTTCATAAGCGTTTCAGTCCCAATTGCCTACTCACATTGATGAAGCAGGGAGCCAAAGCTGACGCATGTAGGAGCTAAACAGGCTTTTTCTATCCTGCGAGGCGACTGGTAGGCTTGTGCTGATGATGACTACTGGAATTTGTGCGAGTTCCAGGCCTGAGCCGTGACCGCCCACAGGTATCCGAAGACTGCCCAAAACCACAGGAACCACCAGCAGTCCTGCTACTGCTCCCCTCCCTCTTTTCATCCTGGTTCCCTCCTTCCTGTCTTTAGTGGTCTTACCAATGCTGCTCCACAATCCTGACAACATGTGGACTTCAAATGTTCACATCAGCCTCTCACATTCCTATTTCCTTGAGTCAAAAGCCTGTATATGAGTTCTGTTCACCTACGACATAAATTTGGACTCTGAAGCTTGTATCTGCAGGGAATTGGTTGCAATGTCATACAGATGGCAGCGAAACCGACTTGTTCTTTTTATTCCCTTCCTAGACCCCTTTTTCGAGGAAACTCTGATGTAGATCAGCTGGGAAAGATCTTTGAGTAAGTATGAGTATAATTTGCTTCAAAATAAGACAACAAAAACCTTCTCAGGACAATGGATTGTGCATAAAAGACTGTTACTGACACAAATGCAAAAAAAAATAAATAAATGCTTATTACTCATAATCTATATAATTTGACAGTGTTGTTGGAGTACCTTCACCAGATGACTGGCCTCAAGAAGTGGCCTTACCACAGAGTGCCTTCACACCCCGACCCCCAAAACCAATAGAAGACTTGATGCCAGACATGGATGAGGACGGACGAGGCCTGTTAATGGTAGGTAAAATGAATTTCTCTTCAAATCATAAGAATGTTTCTGACTACTAACTATCCCTTCTTGTCTTCTTTTTTTGTTTTTACTTTTTTTTTTTTTTTTCAATTTTCTCCAACCTCTGTAGCAATTTCTCACCTTCAACCCCTCCAGGAGGATATCTGCCTTCTCTGCGTTGACTCACCCCTACTTTCAAAGTGTGGACAGTAACAGCAGGAGTCTGTACGCTACCCATTCAATCCCCAGCAACAAACCCACTATTGAGGAGAGGACAGCCTGATAGTCCTCCTTACACCTGCAACTATCCCAAAAAGTGACTATAAGAAGTATTTTTGTACCCATTTTGTATTTCTGGGTGTTTAGCAACCGAAAACCATTAATTAAGCTTTTTGACACTTACCAGTGGAAGACAGTCTTTAAGATGCCCCTTGCATAAACATTAACCTTTTATGCTAACAGACTGAATCTTTGTGCAGCACCTTCATTCTGTCATAATACATTTGATTTGGACTCCAGCATTGTTTTATTTTTTTTAGCTGGCTAGTTTTAGACCGCTTGAAGATCCTCCTATTGCCTTGGGTTGTAAGGTTTGTTCTGGAGTTGTATTTAAATCCTTTTTGATCCTAACAACTCCTAAGCATTCTGTTAAAAAAGTTTTTTCAACATAGTGTTTCCAGCATCTGGGTATGCATAAGTTAGCATGCCAAAACATTGACATCGGTGCTGTCCTCTTTTATCTTTTCCTTACTTTTAATTTCCAATAAGACAGCGAAGGTTCTTTAGTTTGCAGAAGCTCCTTTGTAGATGCCGGTATATTTAATTTAAGAAGCGTGAGCCTGATTCCCACAGTCAACAGTGATGGCTTCAATCAGATGTACAACCTTATTTAGGGTCATTCTCAGCAGAGGTTTTGACATGTACATATCCTTGTTAGAAATTGGGATTTTTGTGACGTAAAATAGGAAACCATGTGAAATCATTCAAAAACATGACATTTATTCTGTGCAATCCAATGGCTAAGTCGCTCAAACTCTTAAACAAATCTAACTTTATTGATGCACCCTTTGATTAACTTTAACCAGCCAGTTTTCTTTGGTAGGAGTGTATCAGTATCCCACAATTTAACTTGGCAGTATCTGCCCTTTTTACCTTGCCAAATCCTTAAAAGAACATTGAAAGAACAGAAGACAGAAATCTTCTTTTATTATTATTCTTTGAATGTATCCTTGGATTCACCATGATGCTGAAAAATATCAAAAATGCTGAAATTGAACCTAAACATGCTTTCACAAACCTTCAGTTTAAGGCTGAGGATATTTATGCAACAAGATCATTGCAGCTTTTTTTTTATTTTTTACCCTTCTTCCGCTGATGTTTTCACTTGACTTATGCAAGATAAATTTCACATTTTACATTACAAAACAACATTTTATCAGGGGTTTTGAGAGCCAGTGTGTCTGTATGTCAAAAAGCTTAATTAACTGCAGTTTTATGTGTCATATAAATGTAAAATATAATGGAATGATGGGAGGGAAATACTTTTTATAATCAATGTACAACACTCCTGAAAGTACTCAAAAGAAAGAAAAAAAAAACAAGATAGCAAGAAGGCATGAAAGCAGATCATGCACAAAAACTGCCCTCCCGAGAACCAATGGATCTTAATTGCTGCTTTTAGGTTGTGAAATGTTATCTAACAATGCAAATACAGGCCTGCATCTTATATCGACTCCTAGTCGAGAGGCCGGACAAGTTTTAGAGACTGAAGCTTCTTTATGACCAGTGTTTAGACTTTTCAGACTGGCCTCCTGTCTTGAGGACCAGACAGGCTCCGAAGAGGACAGCGTGGATCTTACCTGCCTTCATGCTCACTGTGGAAGCGTGCCATAAGGGGATGAACAATGGGAGTGCTCTTGCAAATACTCAACCCAAGCATGCTCATGTACCTATAAAGTCACAAGGAATCACAAGCCAGCCTTTCACTGCCATGTTCCTCGTCATTCTAATGTTAACTATAATATTGCTGCCATCTTGTGGATATCTAGAGTAACTGCAGACAAACCAGTAGCGGGATTCTAATGGTTGCTGCGCTCTTCAAGAACTCAATGGGCTGATCATAACGGTGCTGAGACAATGAAAACTGATCCTGCCACTTACTTTAAGACTTTTGAATGACTCTTTCTCCGCCATTGTGGGATTTTATCATTATAAATTTCACTTATTTACAATCTAAGTGATAGTGTAATGCACAGCCTTGCTTTCTGTGGATAAAGACCCACCAGCACTATTCATTATGAAACATTTGGCAAAGTGTTATCGAAAAATAGTCTGTATTTAATTTAAATTTTATTGACAAGTCTTATATGCTTTTTACTGGATTTTATGTATTTCTTTTTAGAGTTTTTCTTAATAAGCTGGGCATACGGTATTCTTACACCAAGTGCACCAACTCTGCTCAGAGTTTGTGCAAGGAATGTGTAGAAACTAGGTATTGGTACTGTACAGTGTATTTAGTTAGGTGCAACGACAGAAGCTGTTGATAAAACACATAGATATGTCATAAAAGTGGATAGATGTACGTAGAATAGAGGAAGGTCTGTGGAAAGTTGTATGATGAGAGCATTTTGTTTCTTGAAATTGTTGGTGGAATCAATGGATCTCCTTTGCTGTGGACTTATCGTTGCTATGGATTTTACAGTAGTGTTAATGACGATAAACACATTTTTATTCACAGTTTTTGCTTTTACATTAATGTGCCGTTTTATTGCAATTCCGTTTTTTGTTTTGTTTTGTTTTTTGTAAATGATCAAGGAAAAGGCAACTTATGCAGAGCTGTATTTTTGTATTTTGTAGTTCTTGCAGAACAGTAACAATTTAACACTGGTTGGTTTATGTTTTTTCTAACAGGTAGTGCTACTAGCACACACACACACACATACAAACACACTCATTTTTCAACTCTCTCAGGTTTTTTCTGGATGTCCAAACCTCTTGGGCACAGTTTGCACATCTCTTGGCTTACTAAGTGACCACATAACAATTCCTTCAGGTTTTCAGGTTTCCTATCAAGCTGTCTCATAATGGTATCTTTGATCATAGTCTACTGTTAATACTATTTATCCATTATGTTACTGTAGTCGTTTCTGTTTGAAATAGACTGTTATTACCAGCAACATGTATTTGCTGAAAGGCAAGCATAACAGATCTGCTTAACTAAACACTGTGTTCATTTTCTATTTGATAGCAAGATTTCTGATGTTAAGTGCTCCATAATAAAGCTGCATAATTATAAAGCTATAATTACTTTAGAAATAGTGTTTTATAATTGAACTAATGACAGTTTTGGTCATCAAAGTTCACGCAATCATTTCTAAGACCAGCATGTAACACATTTAAATCTCATGTCAATTGTTCATGTTTAAAAGCAGTTTAACAGTTTCAAAACAAGGAATATGGAATACATAAATACATCACATCAGTCAGATTGGCATAATGTATGAATGCATTGGTGTCATAATATGGTGTTGCACCAGCTGAATAAAATGCAGAATTTTGCAAATGTTTTTTGGATTTGTCTATGAATGTGATTCAATAAATCACCATAACACCCTTTTAATTATTACTTTCTAGTTGTACACTGTGTTTGCTATAGGTTATTATTATTATTATTATTATTATTATTATTATTATTATTACTATTACTGGGGGTTGAAGTCTTTTGGGGTACTGCCTGCTAGCCTGAGGGTTCTTGGCAGCAGCTTTGCCCCAGTAAAGGCTCAATTTAGCAATACTGTTGTATAATTATAAAGTATAATTTTTTATTTGTTGCAATTAAAAAATCCAGTTTGTAAAGAAAAACCTATAACCCCCCAGAAGGTGGCAGTATTGCCTCGACACTGATTAATGTCATTACCGTACAGTCGAAGAAGAGTGCATATAGCCGTTAGCGTCATTCTATGCAGTGGTAAGACCAATGCTAGTAAAGTAACTCTAATGTTTTTTCTCAACATTGGCTGGATATGGGCAAAAGAGACAATCGAGTGGTGAGTGTAACTCAAGTTAGCTTAAATAAACGTAAAAATAATTTGTTCAAAATCATTTGTCAAGCGTCTCAGGTGAAAAACAGTTTTAGCATTAGCATTGGTGGCAACGAAGCATTTTTTTTTTTTCAGTGAATATGTCAAGCTAAATATAAACACGTCGCTGTTAAATGTAAAAGGGGAGTGCGGTTGATTAAACATATTGTCTATTTATCTAACATAAGGGATTGTGTTATTGAAATGAACAGCTTTATGCTAAAATGCTAACTTTAGCTCTTCATTTGTGCAGTGCGTAAACAGTAGGTGATGCAAATATGCCAAGCTGTCACATTTCAGCTTAAACCTTTGCAAGTTTTCTGATGTGTTTTAATTGCCAAATTTGTTTATTATATTAATATTGCTCTAATGGTGATAGATATTAGTGGTAAGCCGATTTGTGGGCTTTTTATTTATTTCGTGCATATGAACGAAGCCTCAGAGCATAGATAGCTACCCTAGTTTTAAAAAAAAATCTAAATTATTTGTTCATGCAGTGCATGTATTTCCGTTACATCTTTAAAGAGTCACATCTAGAAATATTTAATGTTTTATTTATTTATTTATTTATTTTTCATTTCAGAATGATCAAGTTTCATTTTTGACTAGGAATGAAAGATAATTACTCTGTTGTCTGGTGTGTCCTATTTGGACTTTTTAAAAATGTAACAATTCAAATTCAAAAATACTTCGTTGGTCCCAAAGGGAAAATAAATAACGAAACCTTATTTAAGTTTTCAGTAACGTACAGATTGTTAGCTAGAATGTTGTTTTTCATTTGTTCATTTAAAGTCATTTTTAATATGAAAACACAAACAGTCTAAAGTTGATCCTCCAAAAGACGTTTTTGCCCAGCTCTGTTTTACTTAGAGGACAGGAGTTTTGTTGGATTTATGGCATCGTGGTTCTTTCTTTCAGTAATGCTTTTGATATCCATCCAGAGTTATTTTCTTAATATTATAGTGTCTTTATAACATTATAACAATGGTCTTCTGTCGTGTTTCAGGCATACATAAACCCCATTGCAGCTGCTCGAGCCAAGGGGCCTGTCCAGAACTCCGGACCAACTATACAGGATTACTTAAGCAGACCTCGACCAACATGGTTAGTTGGCAACAGAAAACAAAATGAAACAAATATGTTTGCTTACATGAGACCCCACCTACAGTGTGTATGGGGTGTGTAATTCACACACTGTGAATTACAGACACTCTGGATATAATAGCAAACATACTAGAAGTCCAAACAATATTGTTGTTGACATTGCTATTGTGGTATACTTGAAGAAAACTGTTGAGTCATTATTTTGTCTCAGCGTTATAGGTTACAGCATTATATCAGGGCTGCCAGAGAGAAGAGGAAATAAAGTTTTTTGGGGTTTTTTTAAAGCTTCATGTGACTGCTTTGTTTATGGATTTCTTTGTAATTATTAATTTAGTGAATTAAACTGCAAGCACAGTTATCTAGGTCCTTTATGTGTCCATCTAAAATGTGAGATGTGCTAAGCTTTCCTTCTGCAAGCATAAATGGCAATAAAAGACAGGAGGTGTAAAATGATTTTGCTGCCTGTCAGCAGGAAACTTCTGTCCTACAAAAATCATCTCATGACATGACCCCCTTATAAAAGACATGAATCTAGAGTCAATACAGAGCATTTCTTAAGTGTTATTCATTACTTAAATGTAACTTTTGCACAAAGTTAATGCCCATGTCTGGTTTGAAGTGAACTCGGTGCTTGAAAATCATTATGTGTCGTGATTTCATGTGGCTGTTAAAAATTAAAAGACACTTGCATCTTTGTTTCCACAAAATGAATGCATTAGTTTGAAAATTTAAGGTTGTCGCATTCTGAAACTTATTCACCTTGTGTTGAACAGGGAAGAGCTAAAGGAGCAGCTGGAGAAGAAGAAAAAGGGATCTCGGGCCCTGGCTGACTTTGAAGACAAAATGAATGAGGTAATTTTGACGTAACCTCCACTGATTCCACAGGCATAAATATGCAGTAGCAGTCAGTGGTTTAGACACGTCAATCCACTGGTTTCAAATGATCACGACCAAATATTTTACTCGCTTCTCTTGTTAATAAATGGATAACTTTAAAGTTGCAACAATGTCCCATGATCTGCATGAATCATATCTGTTGTTAACCTTCGTAATGTTGTTTGCAGAGATGGAGGAAAGAACTGGCTAAAAACCGAGAAAAAAGGCTTGGCGACAAAGAACGGGACAAAAAGTCCATAGATAGGGAGGACAAGAAAGACAAAAAAGAGGTGTGTAGTCAGATTTTTGGATGATGATCCCATTGAATCACGCTTACTCAACCAAGCTCTCCTTTGCTTTTGCACATGCTTCCAGAAAAAGAAGAAGGAGAAGAAGAAGTCTAGCAGGGTGAGGAGAGACTTCCAGTATTTTGGTTGGCAACTTTACCGCGCTAATCCTCTTCCCTCCCACACACATAAATACACGGTTTCCATATTTAAAAAACATCTGACTTTATCCACTTAATTACAGTCAATTGTATTGGCTCAAATCTCATGAACCCTGCTTTTAATGTGTTTTGCTCAAGCATTCTTCATCTTCCTCCTCATCAAGTTCTGATTCCTCCAGCAGCTCTTCTTCAGAGTCCGAAGACGAGGTAAGTCATGCCTGAGATATTTAGTAAAAACAGACGTATAACTGAACTATTCAATTTTAAGTCTTATCCTAATCTGGTCCCTGGGATTGTAATTGCAACATTTTACTTGTGATGTCTGCCTAGCCAATATAAATATAAATTACACAGCTCACATTAGAATTGTTTATAAGCAGGTACCCTGGTCAGATTGGTTTTTATTAATGTCAGTCGTTGAAAGTGTCAACTTTTTGATTATGTAAATTCAATATGTTTTTGCCAGATTAAGAAACGGTTTCTTCAAAAGTTGATTGGAAATAAAGCTGGCTATCATTAATCTAGTCTAATAAGAGCTACATCTTTTTTTTTTAGCTGTAGATGTAGACGAGGTTAATGTTAGTTATCATTAATCTAGTCTAGGATTTCAATTTTGTCCCAGTTTCCATCCTGCAAACCAGTTGGTCAGCCATTTTGTGACCACTGAACACAAATTTAATAACTTTTTTGAAACAAAGTTGTATGTTTTAACACAGGATGAAAAGAAGAGCATAAAGAAAAAACGGAAACGCAAGCGATCATCAGCCAAGAGACCATCGGACATCTCAGATGACGATTCGGATGCTGAAATCAAGGTTTTTCTTTTTAGAATAATTCATTCTGCCCTTTTTAAGGCACTTAGGTAAAAAAAAAAATAAAAAATTCTTAAAACTGTTCTGTTTCTTTCCTAAGAAAAGGAAACGAATCAGGGAAGATGGAGAGAAAGACAAGGTAATTTGCCTGAACCATAAACTACAGAAAATTTAAAGTCAACGAAACATTACAAAAATGATAGTAAACTTTGCCTCCATCAGGATGAAAAGGAACGTAAAAGGAAAAGGAAGGCAGAGAGAAGTCACAAAGACTCCTCATCAGAATTGACTGTTGACTCAGATTGGGATGAGGTATTACTTATTTTTGCATTTATTATATTATTGCAGGAACTGCATAGTATTTGCAGTAGAACTGAATCAGTAAAATGTAAATAGTATTTTATTATTATTATCTGAAAACATGTATAAGCATTCATACTTATACATGAAGTATAACACTTCTACTGCGTGGTTTAGAAGTTCCTCTAAGGCCAAACTGCTAAAGTTTCCCTCGCTGTAAATTAGGAAGCGTTTCTGACAATAATATTTTAGGAGGTGTCGTAGCCGAACATTGATCAACTTTTATTACTTTTATAGGCTGAACCCAAGAAGAAAAAGAGAAGTAGCGAGGAGAGGGAGAAATTCACTGTAAAATTCACTGTAAGCAATTTTAGTTGTTATCCCCCCCAAAAAACAAGTGTTGTCTTATTATTTTATACATTGACATTTTAATTCACGTAGAGTGCTGTAAATAAGTGAAATTATTTGTTGAACAAAATATATTTCTGGTTCTAGGTAAAATCCAAGAAGAAGAGGAAAAAGAAGCACAAAAAGCACGGCAGAAAAAAGAAAAAGAAGGCAACATCTCAGTCGGACTCAGAGCTTGACTAAAAGCCGTATCATTACAGTGCTCCTGTTTTCCTCACACTTCACCAGTGTCATTTTGCCTTTGATTGTGGAAAACGTATTTCACCCAGCTGCAGTCATCAGGATTGAAAAAAGTGGACATAAGATGTATTGCTGAGGTCTTCTGTATTTGGAGTCGAGTTGAGGGAACTACCGGTACATCTTTTTTCTCTCCAGCAAGGATTTTTTTTTTTTTTTGTAGATTTTGAGGATTGAAATGATTTCATATTTATGTTTCTTTCCCATGCATTTGGCTCTAAGTCTGTATGCTTTTTCCCGCCCTCCTTCATACCTCGCATCTTCCACCACTACACAAGGCTGTTCTGCCGGTGCCCGTGTCATGCATGTAGATCCTGATGTCTTGCCAGCCTCATATTGAAGTTGGATTTGTTATAGGATGTTAGCCACACAGGTAATAGTGAACTCAAGAGATTCTTGTTTTGTTCAGCAAGATGTTACATTGCAGTGTAAATGTATAAACTACAAGAATTCAACAAATAAAAAGTGTTGTTTTAACTTTTTTTTGTCTTTATCTGGTTGGAACTTGGTACTTTTTTTGTGTGGGTGTGATTGTGTAACATATTTGACACTGCAATACCATCCAGGCCAAGTTTCACTTAAAATAAACTCCTAGA
>CAEGAG010019662.1:0-14952 GCA_903067065.1 Brachyrhaphis terrabensis | reverse complement strand
GATATAATGATGTGTAAATTTCCACACATAAGTCGCTCCGGAGTATAAGTCGCACCCCCGGCCAAACTATGAAAAAAACTGCGACTTATAGTCCGGAAAATACGGTAAGTCATTTTTAGTGGCGAAAAATGCTTCTTTATTATTGTGTAAATGTGTTCTTGCACAGGTGGGAAGACAATTAATAGTGAAAGCTCAGTTATACATATTACCTTGAAAAAACAACTCCTATAGATATATCAAATAAAACCAATCCCAGTCAAACATATGAACACTTTAGCTGTCAATCCACATCTCCCCACGTGTAACTTATACGCCTGCACTGCATATATTACCTCTCTGAGCTGTGTGTCGGTATGCTGACAGCACACAGATATGAATCTTGATTTGATTAGGAGTCAGAGCTGAGGTCTGAGCGCCACAGTCAGTACCGGTTCAGGCGGGTGGGCCAGGCAACTGTTGCAAAGAAGAGAAGGTGTGGAGAAAGGGTCAAAGTGTGATGGGGGTGGGGTGGGGTTACCTGCGGCCCTGTCTCCAACTGGGAGTAATTTGGAACAGACTGCTCCCAATGTGTTCATTAGGTTATGATTGGGCTGAACACAGGTGGGGAGGGCCTGCCCAGCCTGACGCTGAATAGTCCTGATTGTGCCCGGCATAAAACGCCATCTGTTTCGATGTGGCAGCGCAGGGGAGAGAGTGAAGCAGGAGGAAGGAGGAGGGTGCTACTGGTGAAAAGTCGGGTGTTATGATACGTGGACACTTTTTGTTCACTGACAAGGTAAAATGATGAGGAAGAAAATGTAATTTATGATTGCATTGTTATAAATTTACAAGTTTACTTTTTTATTTTGTTGCAAAACTATATTCATTTCTCACTGTGAACTAATCTGAGTGGCATCTTCCAGGCTAAATGTCTGACTGCGCTGTGGATGTGAGTATAAGCAGCTGCTAGACTTTATTTATGGGCTGCTTCAAAGCTGAGATGTTTTTTGGTTAATCCTCGGCTCAAATAAGCAGACATACAAAATGTTAATCTAGGTGTTTACATGCACATTTACTCTGTTCACTCAGCTGTAGACACAACAGTGCTTAAAAATATAAAATTACATTCATAGGTCTCCTGTGGGTAAAAGCGGAAAAGACAAAAATATCTTTTTACTCAGTCTGCCTATTTTTTTTAATATATTTTTTCTCTCCTAATGCAAGGCCCTGGGTGAGGGAGGAAAATGGGGAGCGGGGGAAGAAGCCCAGTGTTTGCTCGACTTTTGAAGCGTCTTTATCGGGCTTGGCAGCGTGGTCTTGCGTGTCCAAGCCTCGTCGTGCTTTTCATCCTTTGTGCTGTCCAAGGTGTGTCCAATGCAGTGAGGCTTTGTGTGGTGAGGAGAGACAACGCATCACATTCTGTCCTCTGTCTCAAGCTGGGGGGATGGGGGAGCTGGAAGGGGGGAGAGGCTGTACAACGGAGGGGTGGAGGGGGACTAAACGCAAACTTATAGAAGGCAGCGGCTCTTCAAAGCTGGGATGCACAAAGGCTTATAAAGCGTTACTTCATGCAGAGTTGTGCCAGATGTAATTGTGGGGTTTTCTGGAGATAGAGAATCACATGAAATTCTCTGCCCCACCCCTGAAACGATGAAAGGGCTGCCACAAGGAAGCTGCAACTGCTAAACGGTGAGAGCAGAAAGGTTTTCTTCACTTTTATGCCATAAATAAGAAAGGACAAATGCCAACCAGGGTTGATGCTGCATGATGAGGCAGGCCTGACTGCCAACCCCTCTCCATTTTAGGTACAAAGTTAGGCTTACTGCTGAAACTGAGGAACAAGTACTACTATACAGCAGTGGGAATGGATTTAGTGGTATTTTGATGAAACGCCAACTAATATAAATTTAGTATCCAAGTAAATATATTTATCCAAGTAAATCGACAAAGGAGCTCATCATTTCAAGAGTTTGAACTAAACATGCTGAAGCAGCTTTCAGTTTTTATGAAACAACTTTCTGTAATAAGCTTCCTGCTTACTGTGAGAGTGCTCCTACCCTGAGTTTATTTAAAACAAGGTAATAATCCTTTTTTATTTGCTATTGCCTAGTTTTAAAATTTGTAATTTTTATTCATTTATTTATTTTTATTTACTTATTACTTTCAAAACTTTTTAAATTTAACTTGTCTAATTTTAATCGGTTTGATGTGTTTTTTCTTGCTGCATGCTGTTTTTAACTTTTTTGTATAAGCACTTTGAATTGTCTCAGGCTGAACGGTGGTATATAAATAAAACTGCCTTGCTTTGCAAGTGAAAGTAAAACCAAAGTTTTGGATTGGCCCAGCCAGACTCCAGAACTCAATTCGATTCAATTGACAGGCACTGTAACAATGATGCAGACCAAAAAGCCCCAAAAAATGTTGCTAAAGTACAAATATGACCTTTGATTTACTCAGAAGCAACTCCAGAAACTCAAAGTTTAAGCTGAAACTGACAACAAAGAAACAATAACAAAGTTCTCAAACATTTTCACCAGCAGAGGTTGTTCAACATTGTCCATAAAAGTCATGCGATACAAGCCATCATAAGTTGCACAGCAGCCATATTGGATTTTGAGGTTGATGTTGTGAGATGTGATGTTATTTAAAAATGGTTGCACTCTGAAACTTTAGGAGTTATTGGGGCGATACTTGTTATAAAAAGTTTGAGAGACTCTGCTATTGGTTCTTTTAAGTCTGTGTCTCTGCCTTCAACAAAAAAAAAAAACAATGTTGATTAACTCTTAATAAGCCCAGAGGTGGGTAGATTCTGCACAGCACGTGTAGGCAGGCAGTAGTTTTCCTGATCAACCTGACTAGTTCTCATCTGTTTCCTTTGGTCTCCTGCTGAGATTGGATGGTTGTCGAGTGTGCATTTTTAAGTATCTTCTCAGGCACAAATGCTGCCACTGTCAGGTACGTTTGCACAAGCTTTTTTTTCCCCTTGTTGTGTGTTTACGTGTCTGCGAGCAGGTGAGTATGTGCATGGGTGTGTGCGTGCTGCTGACAGTGAACAGTGAAAGGTAAGGAGGAAAGGGTGGCGCCATCACTTTAAGCCTGTCAATGGGACTCCCTTAGGAGGGGCACGCCCCGGCTTTTTTTTTTTTTTTTGCAGACAGACGACGACGGCAAGTGAGGCAACAGATCCGTCTTTGCATCTTAAAGGTTCAGCAGAGGCTTCCTTAGCCGTAGAACAGTAACTTCTTGTTCTCCCTTCATGTTTTATGACCAAAGGCCTCCTGCTAAGACTCATGAAAATATGGTGTCTGTATTGGCAAGGTCAAGGCTTAGATGTCTTGCAAAAAAGATTTTAGGAGTGACAAAGGAAGTTAAAATCACTGAGAGCCTCATCAAGGTGACATGGTGTGGGGACAACACCGGCATGTAAATGCACCCCAGTGGCTCTTATCTTTGCAGGATGGCTATACTTGGGGACCCTTGTTTGTGTAACCTCAGTTTCACTCTATGTAAATATGGACTAAACTTTCTTTATACGCATAGCAAAAACCAAGCACACATGTTAGCTCTGCTGAAGCACAATTACAATGGCTGATCACAGCAGACACCAAATAGATCTGGAGGAAGTTCCAGTGATTTTACAGTTTTCTCAGATCACTGTTAACATTTTCACAACAGTTATTTTATCTCTCAAAGCAATTGGTGCAAACTGCAAAACCTAATTGATAACCTACAAAAGTGTATCACTTGCTCAAATGTAAGGAAAGTGTCAGTGTCATTCAAATGAAAAGTCCTGTCACCATGTTTATGAGTAGGATTGTCAAATGTTCACTCTGGAAGTGTTTTCCAATGCAAAAATGTCAATTCTTGTTGACATCACCAGACGATTCTCAAGATAGGACTATACATTATCTGCCCAGTCACTTGAAATCTACATCCCTTTATTTACTGAGGTAAATTAGCACAAGACACTGAATACAAATGCTTAACATGTTTACTGCATAAAGTTTTTGCAACTCTAATTTGTTCACAGCTTTCTACAAAACCAAAGTACAAATCTATTTGTAACAAACATAAGAAACACCTTTGGGGCAAAGCTTTGCATGAACAAAATCCTCATTGAAAGTTAATGTTCACCTAAGAGAAATTATGCAAATTGGAACACATTATCAAAAAAGAATAGCAGATCAATAAACAAAATTGATAGAATATGACAACTTTTTGTTTGTAATTAAACAAAAGCGTAATGAGCAATAAAAAGAGAACTACTAGTTTTATAGGGAACACCTATTAAGCATTCATAAGAATGGGTAATGTTGAATGACATGACATAAGCAAGAGAAAATTTGATAAAACAGCAGAAAGTTGTTTTGTACCAAATGAAGCATGTCCAAAGGAGGGAATGAGAAAGTCTTACTATGATGTGGACAAATGACTTAATGTGGAGATTGAACCTNACAAAAGCAACTGGACCCAGAGTACAAGCAACACCATATGGCCAAAAGACACCTCACCAAATATTGTCACCATTGGTTAAGATGTGTACAAACATCTGAAAATAAGCACTTGCTATTGAGATTTGTTAACCAAAGATTCCTCTTTTTCTGCATCTCTCTTACAGCAAGATGTTGAGAAGATTTTTATCTGACCATTTCATGATAGTTCCATTTATTTTAAATTTCTTCATTATTTTTCTGACTAAATACAGTATGAGGAAGTTTAGGAAAGTGACTACCAACACATATTGGCCTCATTTTAACAACATGTGTGCTTGTTTTTCCCATTTTGAAGAAAACCTAAGCCAAATTGTCTCACATGATATTTTTTCTTTGAGTAAACAGGAAGTCATGGATTACCATTTAAATGTTACTTGATACATTGATCATCTTAAGACAGTAAAATAAATCTTAAGACTTGCTTCAGCTAAATTTATTTGACAAAAAAGTAAAGGCTTTAAACAATACTCATATTTTTTTATTATTATTATCATTATTATTAATCTATATTTCCCCAGGAAAATGTCATTGAGATTAAAAATCTCTTTTCAAGAGACTCCTGGTTAAGACTGGCAGCAGAAGATATTTTGCTGATAGAGAAGTGTTGACCTGGTGCTTAGATTGTAGACATATTTAATTTTTTGTAGCTATGTTACAATCTAGGAAGATCAACACACCTTTTAGGAAGGCATGTTTTCTTGTTTCCCCCTTTTAAAATGTGGCAATATGAATTTGGCCTCTGCGTCACATTATAAATATACCAGGTGAAACAAAAAGTCAGTTTACTAAGCAAAATTTATTGAGTTCAAGAAGGGCTGGAGTAAATTCTGAAAAAAGGTTTTGAGTTACAGCAATTTTAATACATGATTTTATCTATTTATATAAATTGAAACCAGATTTTGCGTTCACTTTAAAATTTTGTCAATCAACTTCTGACTTTATTTCAGGGATTTTTACACATCTGTACCAGAGCTTCCAACATTGAACTGGGATTTCCACAAAACTGCGCAATTTGGTTGATTGTTTAAACATGTATTAATTTATAAATTAAAAAAAATTAAATGTCAATGTATAAATTCTGAATGTTGCCATTAGGAGATGAAAACAAAACATAAGTATAAGAACCAAAGTTTGTGCAAATACTTTAGCGTGTTGGCCCAAGAAAGTGTGAAACTTTTGGATTAGTTCTGACATCCTATCTCTCCACATGTATGCACCGTTCTCAGGTCATACAACAAAGCACAGGGGTCAGTGAGCAGGTGTCAGGGATCATGATATCCCAAGGGTTCTCTGAGTCTCATCCTGAAACCTTTAACATTTTTCAAAGGCCTCCCGTTGTCCAGGCCCTCATCAGCACGTGGCCTCAATGGCCTCATACACATATGCACTAACCCACAGTCCTCTCTAGTGGGTGAAGGGAACCAGCATGCATCACCTGGAGCTCCCTGCTACTTGCCAAGCAGGCTTGGCATGTCCAAAACCAGCCTGAAACACAGCAGGAGGAGCAGTAATGATGGTAAAGGGGCACAAACGTGTACCGAGGGCAGACTTCATTCTTTCTAGAATTCATTAAGGATTTATCACACATTTATGTGGGAGCACACATACTCAAATGTTTCATCAGCCCGAGTTTAAAAGAACATTATCTCAAAAAAAAAAGATTGTAATACTCTCAAAAAGTTTGAACTGTTTAGCAAGCAGAGAGCATAAAGATTGGTGGTTTAAAACAAAAAGAATACAGCCTTCAGAAATCCAAAGTGTATCTGATATCTGAAAGTGTCCACTGGGCCTTCACAAAGTGATGTGGTTAGAGCCGCTGATGCAGCAAATCTAAACCCCAATCTTCTTGTCTGTTCAATCAAGCATCAATAAGACCTCACTACTTTTGGCAATCACAGCTCAAGTTCCAACTCACAGAGAGATCCAGAGCGTCATGCAACAGGCTGGGATGAATGCAGGTGAACACACCTCGCACAGGTTTGAGTGGCTGAAAAAGAACGAGTAGCTCAGTCAAACTAGATAAACGGGTGGGAATTAAGATGTTGCAGCGTGGGATGAGGCAGTTATGCATACATAACGTGTTGAGGCTGGGACCCCCTACTGCGGCGAGGCACGACAAAGCCTCTCTAACAGCAATACCTCTGGGACGGCTAATGATTAATTAGCTTGTGTCATTAAGTGAGGCAAATGTCACCCGAGCTTCCTAGGGAAGCTGTCACACCATGTGTAGGCCACTCACAAGTTTACCCCTCAGGTGCCAGTGGAGGGGAGGTGGGCGGAGGAGCGCCGTTACTGGTCGAGCCCTGACATCTAGTGGCCAAATATAAAACTGCAGAGCTCTGCAGCCTAAATGCTAACTGGTGATATTTAAATATTCTATCGAGATTGGCCAATTTCTGTCTCCTGCTGATGAAAACCAGTCCCACAGCATTATAATGCTACCACTATGCTTCACCAGAGAGATGTGAGTGTGACATCACAGGGTCACACTGACAGGGATTGTCTTCTATGCTAAAAAAAAAAAAGAAAAGAAAAGAAAGAATAATAATCACTGACTTAATATATATTTTTATCTTCTCAACAGGTTCCACAAAATTATATTTTATTAGTTGAAAGCAAAAAAATATAAAATAATCTAACTCCATGACCATATGTCTAAGATTAAATAACAGAGAACCTAACTGAACTTGTTATATTTCTTTGTATTAGTTTGAAGCAGTATGCAACTTATTTTGCTTTTTTTTTCACCAACATATACAAATTATGTTACTTTACCAACAAAAATTTTGTTTTCTAGTTGTTTCTAGTTTATCTAGTTAACTAAATTAATGTTTGTCACAGGTTAGACACAAATGAGTTAAATAGGTCTAATATAATCTCATTATCTTCTTTCACACCATGGCTTGTGAAAAACAATACAAAAGGCTGCTTATGACTTTCTTTTAATAAGGAAGTCTTCTTGCCATATTTCTAAAAAGTCTAAATAAATTTCTTTCAACAGATAGTTTGATTCAGATTTCTGCTGCTCCTTCAGAGCACATGACCATGCACCTGAGCTGATAAGCCAATCACGGAGAGCATTATTCAGAGAAGTTGTCAAGACCGAGTTTGCAGTTGTGTCATTGTTTTTCTGCCTTCAAAAGCTCCTGTCTTTAGTGGTTCTCAGACGAAACTTGGTGTCAGCCATTTACAAAGCAAAAGCAAAGCTAATTAATGTTGTGGAGATAATAAGCATATATGAGTAATTCTACCACATCAATCTGTGCTTCAAACAAAAACTATACCCAAAAGGAATTCAAAGGAGAATATTTGCTAGTACCTACATCTGGAAAAGACATCAAACCCAACTTAGTTTGGAAAACTACAGGGATATGNTGTCACCAGCAATAAAATCCACAACAGAGTATTTCTCTAACATCATTATATATTTATACACTTACTGGACATTTTCACTCGCAGAGGCTGTAAAGTACCACGCTAGAAAAAGAGCAAGAGAGCAGTAGAAATGCTTTAAAAGGTATTACTGCAGCTATTGCTATGTTTGAAATGTGCAGCGGCAGCCATATTGGATTTTGAGGTTGTAGTTGGTGAGAAATCTTTCCCATTATGAATTCCAACTTCAGGGGAATTTATTTTTCCACCTTTGAATGATTGTTTTAACTTCTGACTTCAACTCAACATGTAGTAAAAATAAATGTTTTCATATAAAGGATTTCTCTTTTTTTGGTTTATATAAAATAAACTAATGGGAAAATAGTTTAAATCCTGTTGTATGACCTGTCAATACGGCAATACTTAGATTTATTGGTATTTAATTAGGTGGTCCTCAGTATAAAAAGTTAAAGAAGAATTACATATTTTAGGAAGCAAATGTGCAAATATCACATTTTCCATGCTTTTATCAAAATAAGTGAAGCTGTTTAGATTTAGCTTTCATTCACTTGTCTTTGATCATTGAAACAGCTGAGATGACCTCTGACCTTTCATGTCACTCAACTCACTGACCCTGGCGTTCTCTGTAGTAAAGTCAAACATCCACTTTAAAGATTTAAATTAGGAGGATATAAATAGGAGATGATCAAATTGAACTTGCAGACTTGTTAGCATTCACTGATTTTAAGAATAAAAGACGTTAATTTAAATATTCTTACCATAAAGCCGAGGGGACAGCTGGATCCTCCAAGATTTGAGCGAATCCAAGAACAAATTGCAGTTGAACTCAATTAAGGTGCTCTCCTCTCCATCAGCCAGCAGAGGATTTTTCCTTCCACACATTCTCTCTCCTGCTTGGTCGCTCTCTTCCTCCATCACATCATCAGCATTAACTGAGCTTTTTGTGCTGGTCAGCTCTAGGTCCGGGCCTTCACTACGACCAGACCAGGAAGGAGAGTGAGAAGGCCCCTCTCTGCACCAGGGAGTGGTGGCACAACGTGGAAAACGCTTAACACACCCACAAACCCACGCGCGCACACACACATGCACCTTGTGTCTGTGTGTGCTCATGTCCACATCACACACACTCACACAATCTGCCTCACCCTTACATAGACATACGCATACAAAAGCACACCTGTCAGGGCCTTTCCACTGTGTGAGCAAAAAGCAAAGAAGTCTGGCCCCCCCTCCGACTCTCTGTATGTGGTATCCCATGTCTGTTATATTAAAGCAAATCCATTCAGTTCCCACTTTCTCATCTGAAATAATGGCATGAGCAATTTTCACATTTAGGCAAGCAAGGACTTATGCAGTCTGCCTCTCTCTCTGCTTAATGAATGGAATCAGGACTGGGCCCCCGTGGCTGTGGTCTAATCTGCCTTTGAAGATTTCCACAATTTACAGAGCAAGGAAAGAAAAAAAATAAACCTCAACCTCTTTTACACAGCCCTCTTCCTCTACAAAAACACACACAGTGAATAAGTCATTTGCTTATATCTATTTCTACATTTACTTATATATTGTCAAGTGTGCCCAATTTACGTGCTGTTGACCGCGGCCAAAAAGGGGGCCCCGGCAGGACTCGCTAGGAGCCTCCTGATTGTGCCAGTCAACTGGTGTGTGACGTCCATTTGAAGGGGAATCTGTCAAATAGAGAGGTTGAATTAAAACGCTCTTTGCTCCGGAGTACTCTCTCATTGCCACTTTGCACCATAACATGTCTTGTCCTAAAATAATTAGATTGAGGCTTTGGGTGATGGAGTGGCCGGATCCTCAATGGTCAAAAGAAGGAATGGTCTGGGCATTGAATGGAAACCTCCGATCTTAAAAAACACTTTATTTCTTTACACTTGAGGTTTGTTGTCTTTTGTGACTATTATCCCCATTCACCAATTGCTTTCATGCAGCTGTGCCCCTCTTAAAACGTCTTTGTGCCAGCACTATGAATACAGGGAATGTGTCCGTGGCAGGTAGCCCTTATTGCAAGTTAATCTCCTGAAAGAGCTGCATACAAGTACTTTTAAATTCTCCCCAAAACCACAGAAGGCTCATCATCAATCGAGCACTTCTCCCCCTTTTGTGGGGCTGATGAGTGTGGTGCACGGACGGTGACAATGGCTGCCAAGTGTGGCAAAGTAATCACCTTCTGGGGAAAACACTGGTAATTACTTCTAAACTGTTTGGGCTTCGGAGACAACTGCTATTGTGCAGTAAAATGAAAGGCTTTCTTTAGAGAACAGCGCTGTAGTGGTTCCTCTCAATCTGTTTGTCATCTGTTTGTTTACAGAGGTTTTCGCCTTGTGCAGCTGACCACCACAACCATGGGTTTCTCATTCATGTGTGAGGATGTGGTTCAGTTTGACGCCGTCTGCTGGGGATGGGAAAGTGCCAAATTCCAGAGACAAGAAGGGACGCATTCACACACTAAACATGTTGCACTACATGAAGAAGGAAAAGAAGTTTTGATGTTACTAAATGAATCAAACATGAGATCAGTTGCCTCAGCTTTTAATTTTTGTGAACATGTACCATTCTTTTCAAAACTTTTTTGTAGATTAAAAGTACTCACAGGTCAAAGTCATTTTTAATTTAAAATGAAAAAATAAATTGTGATTTTTGTTTATACCTGTTCAATTATAAACTATGCATGATGAAATAATCTAATTTTTGTAGAAATGGGATCTGTAAATGATGGTAGATAAAACAAAAAATCATGCAATAATTGTCTTAAGAAATGCAAATCTTTCCTGTTATTTTTGAGTTAACCGTTTTCTGGATCTAAAAAAGAAACTTCTTGTATGTTCTCAAAAACAACAACAACAANAGCTAACTAACTATTAAAGATAGTTAGTTAGCTTGTTTAAAAATGTTTGCTGTATTTAGTCAACATCAATGAACTGGAATGCTTAAAAAAAGTTTATTGATATTATGCAGTTAAAATTGAACCAAACAGCTTTTTTCTGTTGTACCTAACATTTTTTTTATTTTAATGAATGAATGTTTTAATTTGTCAGTGAAAATTTTCCTGTGAAAAGTAAAATTTTAAGATATTTACAAAGTTATTTGCATCTTCTGCATGTAGCATTGCTTCACTACTGTACACTAGACTACTCTACTAGAGACCAACTCAAAGTATTGCAGAAAGACCCCAGTCCAGGATTTGAAGCTCAGTACCTTCTTACTGTAAGAAACCAGAGCTCCCAGCTGCTCTACTGTGTAACCTCCATTCACACATAAACATGTTTTGATCTAAACCAGTGCTGTCCAAAGTCAGTCTTCAAGCGCCAGCATCTTGAGTGTTTCAATTCTTTCCCTGGATCAACATACCTGAATCAAATGGTGGTTCATTAGAAAACCTCTGCAGAACTTTGACATGCTGAGGAGTAATTTTGAACCATTTGAATCAGCTGCGTTGGCGCAGAGACACATCTAAAACTGGCAGGACTGGAGCCGGACACCCACGATCTAAACCAGGGGTGAGCCAAATAATGAGGTTATTAGCAGGCCTCTGGAGAACTTGACTGCATATTGAGGAGGTAATTCAGCCATTTGGTTGAGCCGTGTTGGAGCAGAGACACATTTAAAACTGGCAGGACACCTGCCCTGGAGGCCCGGTCTGAACCAGTGTTTTTCTAAATGGGGGCCACCAGGGGGCGTTAGGGAAGCCTCAGAAAATTGGAGGGAAGATGAGGGGGAAAAATGCAAAAGTAAAATTTTAAAATATCCACTGAATAATCACATATTTTAATTTTTTTTTTTTTTTTTTTTTTTTTACTAAATATAATCTGCTTTTCAATAATTACTATAAAATATACAGGATTGTGGTGGAAATTTTTATCAGGTTTTATATTATGAAATATAAATCAGATTGATACAGCCATAATATTTCACTTGATTAAAAAAAATCCTCTACAGAACTAATGGTCAACTAAAATCAGAAGGTATGAGGCAACGTTTACACTACACAAATTTAATAACTAATGAATAGTGAATAATAGTGAGGAAAAATATTTGAAAAGTTGACATTTCTTTGCATATTTTGTAACTTCCAGACAGAAGTTAATACTGTGTTGGGGGATGAAAAAGTTTGGAAACTCCTGATCTGAACCATCCTGTTGTGATTCTGGGAGCATATTTAGGTTTATTGTCCAAGATAAAACACCTTCCTGGTCTCACAGGTTTTCTTCCCAGATCCATTTGTATTTAGCTCCGTCCATCTTCCCATCCACTCTGACAAGTTTCCCTGTTCATGCATCAACATGAAAGCCTCCAGATAGCATAATGTGGAGTGAATTTTGTGGGTCAAATACACTAGTTGGTCAAACAGCTTTGATTTGGTCTCATATGACCAGAGCACCTTCTTTCACATGTTTGCTGGGTCCTGTGGCTTGTGGCAAACTGCAAATAGCATGTCTTATTACATAACTTTAACAATAGCTTTCCTCATGTCACTGTACTGTGAAGCCCAGATTTGTGAAGCATTGCATTGTTTTAAAACCTAATCCTGTTTTAAACTTCACCGCAACTTTATCTTCAAAGACAAGCAGGATTTGTACTGACTTTGAACACAGGCAGACTCTATTTACCAATTAGATGATATTTTTGGAGAGGAGTCAAAGTCCATGAGCCAAACACAAATCATACTTTTCAGATTATTCTTTGTAGAAACGTTTGGAAACTGAATACCATATTTCCCCCATTTCACAATTATAAACATTGCTGTGATGTACTGTTACATTCAGTCTCAATAAAACACTTTGAAGCTTGAGGAAGTAACATGACAAAACCACATCTAATACCATCTTTGTTTACCATTATCCCAAATTTAAGTCTGCTTTATCGACATGAGCCCATACAAACCTTCCCAAATACATACAATAATCCTAAATAGATCAAAGTAGATGTTTTTCTGCATGTAATTTGTACATTGTAACCATTAATGCATTAAAACATTAAGTTTTTGTTACTTGATCGCTATAAGCTTTAACTGTATGCATGTGTGGGTACCTGTCCTAAGTGCCTCTATGATGACCTGTGATGGACAGGCGAGCCAGCAGCCAATGGCGGCCATAGATAAAGACTGTACAGGAATAGGCGTTTTTAGATAATGGCTGCACTGGCCACAACTTCCTCGTCCTCGATGGTCAGTTCATCATTGTTCTTCATGTCTAGTTCTCTATCTTCTGACCTCTAACTCAGCACACAGAAGTCAGAGAGTGTAGATTTTCCCAAATAGCTGTTTGGAAAAATCAATGTTTTCTATTTTCTTTTTGACCGTTTGTTTACTTTTCAAAGAGAGAAAATTAAAAAAAATATCTAGAGTCTTTGAAAAATTTTAAGCAGAGGGAAAAGACAATGTTGCATTCTATTAGCTGAGTTTTGAACATTAGCAAGAGAAGATTAGTACTTTTTGATGTGCGCTCCTTTAAAATTCCCTAAATGTTTTTTTTTTTTACTTGCAGCTGACAGCTTTATAATCATTACATGTTTCATCTCAAGAGTACAGACTGTGAAATACAACATTATTTAATTCAATGTAATGTGACCTGAAGACTTTTTCAGCTGTCTATGTCAGAATGGTGGTGTGTTTACATTTGTGTGTCCATAAGCATGTCCATGGTCAGTTTTAGTGTTTCATCACTAAATCATTCCAAAACTTTCACTTGGATGTTGATGCATGTTTACAGCATGTTTGTAAGCACAGCTGAGGATGGTGTTTACCACTGCATTGCATCACCCTCGCTTTCAGCACCAATGTGGAGGAACAGGATGACTGAAAAGTCCTTCACTTTGCCTCAGTCCATCTTAAATAAGCTTAAAGTTAGATTAGGCAAGGTTTCTGGATTTTGATTATAAGTGCTTTGTGCATGGTGGAGTTTCAACTTGCCTTTATAAAAGCAGCAAGAGCCTGTTTTACTGGTAGAAGAGCTGCTGAGCCCATTTTCTTTACAGACTTGAGCTTGTTTGCATTTCAAAGATGTGAATGTTCTTGGTAATTTTACAGTGGGGAATTATTTCTGTACTGCTGACCCATATGTGTATTTTATTCATTACTGAGCTCCTTCCCATCACACTTTAATAAAGAGCTTCTTTACTGAATAAATACATTGTGGTGTTTTTTTCTTTTCTTTTTCAACATCACATATGTTTGCAAACTATTGCTGTATTATTTTTTGTTCAAATATGTTTTCTATTTAGTCTTTTTTTTTTTTTACCATTCTCCTGTACTGCATGTGCTCACACCTTGCTCTAAATCTTCATGTGCAATGCCAAAGTAGCACTGTTTGTTTCTCTGTTTCTGCTCTCAAAGGTACTAATTTCCTGATCTATTTTAGGAGTATTTTGACAAGTATTTACCTCTGCTCTATTTTCAAATCATCCAATTCCTCAAATAAGCTACACGAGTGCATTGAATTCTGATAAACGTTGAAGTATAACCAAACATGGATCATCTAAGCCTCTTTTAGTCCTGCATAATTATCAAATATTGGATTTGTATTGATATATAAGACAATTAAATCTGTAGGCTATTGACTGAAACATTCTGATGGTGCATTATAAAAATATTTAATGAATATTATTGATGTAATGGTCAAAACTGGAATAAGATTTGTTAACATATTGGCTTAATATTGTGGGGGGAAAAGTGTATTGACTATAACTGCACATTACATAAAGGTAATCATAGTTTGCACACATGCAGAAGTGAAATGCAGACCTTGTTACGAAACCTGAGCTGATTCCAACTTTTTACCCTTTGTTGAGTTAAAATCACAGATTTAATGGGATTTCATGTGATTAACACAAAGCATTGCATAATTGTGAAGTTGAAATAAAAGGACTTTTTTGATTTTTGTTTTTGTTTGCATACAAACAAAAATAAATTTAAAACAAAAGCAGACAAAACAAAAAGAAGATCAGTGGTGAAGTATATTTACATATTCAAATATACTTTACTACTATTCTTCTTTGAGGAAATGGAGGCTGAACTCAGATCTTTGCCACACTTTTCAGATTTGTAATTTTTCAAAAGGTTGTGTAAAAT